>CAXITT010000477.1:377750-406025 GCA_964033795.1 Lymnaea stagnalis | reverse complement strand
CCCGTCCCCCCCCCCCCACCGTCCTCCCCACCCCACCGTACTCCCCACCCCACAGTACTCCCCACCCCACAGTACTCCCCACCCCACAGTACTCCCCACCCCACAGTACTCCCCACCCCACCCAACCCACTCCTCCTAAATAAAACAAAACAAACAAGCACCTAGAGGACTGACGCTGACGTCATCAACATCTTTCTTTTACCTAAACAGTTAACGATCATCTCTATCTCATCGTCCCTTCTCGTGCAACCCCTCACGTGTGGCCCCACCCCTCACTTGTAGCCACACCCCTCACGTGTGGCCCCACCCCTCACTTGTAGCCACAACCCTCACTTGTAGCCCTCCCCTCACATGTAGCCCCACCCCTCACATGTAGCCCCTCCCCTAACTTGTAGCCCCACCCCTCACTTGTAGCCACTACCTCACTTGTAGCCCCACCCCTCACTTGTAGCCCCACCCCTTACTTGTAACCACACACCTTACTTGTTGCCACACCCCTTACTTGTTGCCACACCCCTTACTTGTTGCCACACCCTTTACTAGTAGCCACACCCTTACTTGTTGCCACACCCCTTACTTGTAGCCACACCCCATACTTGTTGCCACACCCCTCACTTTGTAAACCTCATCCCTCACTCGTAAACCCACACCTCACTTGGAACCCCCACCCCATCCCCCAATTCACCCCATCCCCCATTCACCCCATCCCCCAATTCACCTCATCCCTCAATTCACCCCATCCCCGAATTCACCCCATCCCCCAATTCACCCCATCCCCCAATTCACCCCTTCAATTAAACCAATTGAGCTGCCGAGAAAAAAAACCCACCAACCTCTGACAGTTATTGCATTGTGTTAGTGAGACATTGAGCAGACGAGCATGCTCAGAATAAGACCTGCTAATTAAAGGTGAACCATCGCGGTGGTTGGAACCAAACCGTGGACAGGGGCGGAGACACGGGGACTTTAAGAAATGGGTGACCACTTGGAAATCTGGATTTGATCACTTATTAATGTAAAGAAATACTATTCCTTGGATTATATAAAAGAAATAATGTAGCAAGGAAAGTAACTTCATTTAGAGAAGAAATCTGACTAAAATTACTGACAGCTCAATGCTGTAATAAAATCTTGTAATATTAAGTGACATACGGCTATAATAAAATATTGTGGTAATATAAGGTGACATACGGCTATAATAAAATATTGTGGTAATATTAGGTGACATATGGCTATAATAAAATATTGTGGTAATATTAGGTGACATACGGCTATATTGTGGTAATATGTGATGATTTACATGTGTAATAACATCTTGTGATAGTACTTGTGTCTTCAAGTTTTATCTATTAAATCTTCCATTAACAGTTGGTAAGTTAATGTGATAGCTAAAACTCCAGTATTCTATTGTATATTTTGGTGAGACAAGCAGTAGTCTAGTGTATAATTAGGTGAGGCGTGGAGTAGTCTAGTGTATAATTGGTGAGAAAAGGAGAAGCCTAGTGTATCATTAGGTGAGACAAGGAGATGCCCAGTGTATTATTAGGTGAGACAAGGAGAAATCTTGTGTATAATTGCGTGAGACAATCAGTAGTCTTGTGTATAATTAGGTGAGACGAGGAGTAGTCTAGGTTATAATTAGGTGAGACAAGGAGAAGTCTATTGTATAATAAGATGAGAAAAGGAGAAGCCTGGTTTATAATTAGGTGAGACCAGGAGAAATCTAGTGTATAATTAGGTGAGACAAGGAGTAGTCTAGTGTATAATTAAGTGAGACCAGGAGAAGTCTAGTGTATAATTAGTTAAGACAAGGAGATGTCTAGTGCATAATTGCGTAACACTAGTAGAAGTCTTGTTTTAGCATTAGCTATATCAGACATTGGGTATTCTAATGGTAACATAAGTTTCGTGAGATAGTGGGTAATCTATTTGTTTTTACAGAGAGTTAGTTGTGAATAATAATAATAATAAAGTTTATTTGAAAATCACTCTTCATCTCCAAAGGCTCGAAGCGCGGTTCAAAGTCAACCATGTCAAAAGAGAAATGAAAAAAAATCTATATTTTACCACATTGAAATACAAAACGCCAACATTACAAAAACTACATACGAGAATACCAATTCTAAGTCTTTCATCCATTGCAACCATAAACAACACAGGCCACTTTACATCTAGGAGATAATAGCTAGCTTGGAAAAGATGGTAGACAACATCACACCAGCAGGTGTTTGCGAAATAGATATGTTTGTACCTAGACTCAGCTGTAAATACATATGTGTGTACCCAGGGTCAGCTGCGAATATATCTCTTTGCAACTAGAGTCAGCTTTGAATATATATTTGTTTTAACCTAGACTCAGGTGTGAACATATTGTTTTGTACCTAGATTCAGCTGTGAATATATCTGTTTGTACCTAGAGTCAGCCATGCATATATCTGTACCTAGAGTCATCTGTGAATATATGTGTTTATACCTACAGTCAGCAGTGAATAAATTTGATTTGTAAATAGAGTCAGAAGTGAATATATTTGTTTGTACATAAGAGTCAGCAGTGAACATCTATCTTTGTACCTAGAGTCAGCTGGGAATATAATTGTTTGTACCTAGAGTCAGCTGGGAATATAATTGTTTGTACCAAGCTTAACTTTCAGCGCAAATATTTGTACCGGACTACAATTGTGTAGATATTTCTACAAAGTGATAGTTGTGAATATATTGGTTTGTACCTAGACTCAGCTATGAATATATTTGTTTGTACCTAGACTCAGTTGTGAATATATTTGTTTATACATAGAGTCAGACCGGCACTGAGGAACGGGTAGATTTGATATATTTGTTTTAATGTCAAGCAAACTCATAAAACCGCCTTACATTGATATTAGAGCTATACATCCGTACAGTGATGTTAGAGCTAGAAACCAGTACAGTGATGGTAGAGCTAGAAACCAGTACAGTGATGGTAGAGCTAGAGATCCGTACAGTGATGGTAGAGCTAGACAAAACATACAGTGATGGTAGAGCTAGACATCCGTACAGTGATGGTAGAGCTAGAAACCAGTACAGTGATGGTAGAGCTAGATATCCGTACAGTGATGGTAGAACTAGATATCCGTACAGTGATGGTAGAGCTAGAAACCAGTACAGTGATGGTAGAACTAGATATCCGTACAGTGATGGTAGAACTAGATATCCGTACAGTGATGGTAGAGCTAGACATCCGTACAGTGATGGTAGAGCTAGAAACCAGTACAGTGATGGTAGAGCTAGACATTCATACAGTGATGGTAGAGCTAGAAACCAGTACAGTGATGGTAGAGCTAGACATACATACAGTGATGGTAGAGCTAGACATTCATACAGTGATGGTAGAGCTAGAGATCCGTACAGTGATGGTAGCACTAGACACCCATACAGTGATGGTAGAACTAGAGACAGGTGAGGCATAGGATGAGCCCCGTGGTTGGAATATCCCGGCATTTTATCCAATTACTCGTAAGTGTTTCGTATCTACGGGGTGTCAGGCTAATGTGAGCAGAAGTGAGGCAGGATGTTGCCAGGATGGACTTGCCAGGGACCAGGACAGACGGGAAAAGGGAATTTTTATAATGAAAAGGTTAGATGTCCTTAAAAATGTTTAATAAAAATAAATATTTATAGGAGAGAATTTCCAAGGCGCTGGATGCGGCGATCTCAGTTACTTGGACGATTCCAGTTGGAGATTCTAATATGAAAAAAAAATGAATTTAAAAACTGAATAGATCAACTAAATAGAAAAAGTTAATAGTGAAATTGAATGAAATATTGAACAAGGGTCAAAACTAAACATTTGAGGAAGAAAGAAAGGGATGAAGATAGATGAGAGGTAGAGAGCGAGATGGGAGAATAGGGAGACAGAGGGAGGAGTAGAACGAAGGACAAAGAGAAAGATATGAAGAGAATGGGTAACGGGTTATTGGAATAAAACAAATAGTGTGAAAAATAGAATGGTAAAGAGAGGAGAATTGTGTGTTAGGGAAAATGTGAAAGTGGAGGGAGATGGATGGGTGGAGGATGATGGATGGGTGGAGGGAGATGGATGGGTGGAGGATGATGGATGGGTGGAGGGAGATGGATGGGTGGAGGGAGATGGATGGGTGGAGGGAGATGGATGGGTGGAGGAAGATGGATGGGTGGAGGGAGATGGATGGGTGGAGGGAGATGGATGGGTGGAGGGAGATGGATGGGTGGAGGGAGATGGATGGGTGGAGGGAGATGGATGGGTGGAGGGAGACGGATGGGTGGAGGGAGATGTATGGGTGGAGGGAGATGGATGGGTGGAGGGAGAGGGAGGGGTGGAGGGAGAGGGAGGGGTGGAGGGAGAGGGATGGGTGGAGGGAGATGGATGGGTGGAGGGAGACGGAGGGGTGGAGGGAGACGGATGGGTGGAGGGAGATGGATGGGTGGAGGGAGACGGATGGGTGGAGGGAGATGTATGGGTGGAGGGAGATGGATGGGTGGAGGGAGAATGATGACAGAGAAAGCTATTGAAAAAAAATATGCATCAGTGAGGTAGAAAGATGAAGATTTGAAGAAAAATAGCATAGTTAATAAAAGAGAAAGAGAGATGTAGAGAGAGAGAGAGAGAATGAGAGAGAGAGAGAGAGAAGAAAAGAGAGAGAAGGAGAGAAAGAATGAGAGAACAAGAAAGAGAGAGACAACGAAAATTAGAGATAGAGGGAGAGAGAGGGAGAGATACAGAGAGAGAGAGAGAGAACGAGAGAAGGACAAAGAGAGAGCGAGAGAAAGACAGAGAGAGGGAAGGTTGGGAGATAGCGACTATAAAATTTATTCTTGAGGGATGGTAAGAAAGAAAAGATGATGTATGGATGGAGAGACGAAAGCTATCCATTACGTCGGTCATATGTTTACCTGTCAAATCGCAGTTATTCATGGCCTCTTTTTTTTTTTAAATAAAAATGCGGACAAAAAAAAATGGAGGTAACTTAAATTTGAGACACCCGACACCCCCCCCCCCCCTCTTGAACTCTATCATACATTACGCCAAAGCTTATAATATACTTTCAACAATATCAGAACATAAATTCGGTCAATATTATCAGAACACTATAAGCTGTCAATAATATCAGGACATTATAAACTATCAATAATATTATATAATTTTATATACGGTCCATAACATTAGAACTTATATACGGTCAATAATATCAGAAACTAATTGATCGTGGCCTGCATCATGAATCTTTCTACAGTGCCCATTCCCTATAACTCACAGCGCTGCAATCGGTGGGCCGCACCAGACTGGTGTGCCGCGAGTTGATGCCAGGTGTGCCGCGGAAAGTACCTTTAGAATAGGCTACACGTCGGCACGTCACTGGGATAAATCTATGTGGTTACAAAATGAACTTTTGTTGCCCAGCGGTGTAGCTAGTGTTAGTGCTACCACCCGGGGCGTTCCCAGTGGTGTAGCTAGTGTTAGTGCCATCACCCGGGGCGTTCCCAGTGGTGTAGCTAGTGTGAGTGCCACCACCTGGGGCGTTCCCAGTGGTGTAGCTAGTGTGAGTGCCACCACCCGGGGCGTTCCCAGTGGTGTAGCTAGTGTTAGTGCCACCACCCGGGGCACTCCCATCGGTGTAGCTAGTGTTAGTGTCACCACCAGGGGCGCTCCCATCGGTGTAGCTAGTGTTAGTGCCACCACCAGGGGCTCTCCCATCGGTGTAGCTAGTGTTAGTGCCACCACCCGGGGCGTTCCCATCGGTGTAGCTAGTGTTAGTGCCACCACCCGGGGCGCTCCCATCGGTGTAGCTAGTGTGAGTGCCACCACCCGGGGCGTTCCCAGTGGTGTAGCTAGTGTTAGTGCCACCACCCGGGGCGTTCCCAGTGGTGTATCTAGTGTTAGTGCCACCACCCGGGGCGCTCCCATCGGTGTAGCTAGTGTTAGTGCCACCACCCGGGGCGTTCCCAGTGGTGTAGCTAGTGTTAGTGCCACCACCCGGGGCGTTCCCATCGGTGTAGCTAGTGTTAGTGCCACCACTCGGGGCGCTCCCATCGGTGTAGCTAATGTTAGTGCCACCACCCGGGGCGTTCGCAGTGGTGTAGCTAGTAATAGTGCCACCCTCCCTCTCCACACACACCCTTCTAACGTCACTGGATTAGACTTAACGAGTCGCAAACTCTGCTATAAAAGAAATTTGTCAAATACTGACAGTAAATATAGAAAAAAATAGTGAAATATAGACAGTTAATATAGAACATTAGAGGGTAATCTTATTCCTTTTAGCGCAATACGTGAACATATTTCTGCTTGGTTTTACTGGTGGTACGCCGCGGAATTCTTGGAAAGGCCTAGGGTGTGCCTCGGGTTTCTCGGAAAGGCCTAGGGTGTGCCGCGGAATTTTTGGAAAGGCCTAAAAACCAACTGACCATAATTTCTAACTAAAAATATACCTAAATATCTTCCTAAAATTTCATACTACATATCCAACTAACGAACTTACCTACAAACTTACCTAACCAACTGACCTTGATATCTCCCAAACTGACTTACAAACTTACATAAAAAACAGAGATTCATATCTCCTTAACAATCTGACCTACACATCTCCCAGGTGTAGACTATTGAGCTCAGTTTTAGACTTTGTAGTTCATTTCTTGACTGTGTAGCTCAGATTTAGACATCATAGCACATGTCTGAACTATTTATCTCATGTCTAGACTAAGTGGCTCACGTCTAGACTGAGAAACTCAGGTCTTGACTATGTAGAAGAGGTTTAGACCATGTAGCTCAAGTCAAGACAGTGCAACTCAGGTCTAGATTACGTTGGTCAGGTCTAGACAACGTTGGTCAGGTTTAGACTAAGTTGCTCAGGTCTAGACTACGTTGACCAGGTCTAGACTATGTTGGTCAGACCTAGACTACGTTCGTCAAGTCTAGACTACTTTGTTCAGGTCTAGACTACGTTGGTCAGGTCTAGACTACTTTGTTCTGGTCTAGACTACGTTGGTCAGGTCTAGACTATGTTGGTCAGGTCTAGACTACGTTGGTCAGGTCCAGACTAGGTTGGTCAGGTCTAGACTACGTTGGTCAGGTCTAGACAACGTTGTTAAGGTCTAGACTATGTAGATCAGAATTATCATCGTCTGCTTAAAATTCCTCGTTACGAGATTGTGTAATAAACGATTATTTAAAGCACCCCCACCCCCACCACCACATCGGAATAATATATTTTCCCTGAGGTTTTGTTTGCTTGTGTGTACATGAGTACATGTTCCTTGTCAATTGAGTGATGGTACCTCTTTACCGTAAAGTGAATTTTCGATTAAAAGCTTTCTATTCGTACAAGTTTTACTGTAATGTTATAATGCATTTAGCATATGGAGCGTGGCAGCCCCGAGTGGCTAGAGTTTATTCATGGCGCATAGACATGACTTGGCTATTTACATAGATTTAAAATGTAATATCGGTCTAAATAATAATTCCCCAAATAGCAGACGCACGGGGAAAAAAAAAAAGAAACGAAACGAAGGGATCTTGTTTCCTCAAATATTTCAGTCCAAGATTTTAAGCATCGAATGTTCACTGTGCAGGGGCGAACCTAATTCACCTCAAATATGGGGGTTACCCAAACATACTCTTACCAAATGTACGGACGTACGTGAGGGGAGAATCTTCCGTTTTGGTCAAATGAATCTAGTGATCATTTTACCTTTCATTCAAAAACATTATGTATGTATATGATACACATTTTGCCTGTATGTGATTAACATTTTGTCTGTATTTGAAAAAATTTTTGTCTGTATTTGAAAAACACTTTGTCTGTATAATATAAACGCTATTGTCAGAAATGTACTGTAAGGGATAAGTATTTTTTGAAAAAATGTTTATATTTTGAAAAAAATGTTTATATTTTGAAAAAAATATTTATATTTTGAAAAAAATGTTTATTATTTTGGAACAATGCTTATATATTGAAAAATGTTTATCTATTGAAAAAAAAGTTTATGTATTGGAACAACGATTATATACTGAAAAATGTTTATATATTGAAAAAAATGTTTATCTATAGGAACAATGATTATATATTGAAAAAAATGATTATATATTAAACAATGGTTATATATTGGTATAATGATTATACACAGTGGAAGAAATCTTTTATTTCTGTCATGTTTTACAGACCATGACTTGTAGATTATGTCATGTTTTACAGACCATGACTCGTAGATTCTGTCATGTTTTACAGACCATGACTTGTAGATTCTGTCATGATTTACAGACCATGACTTGTAGATTCTGCCATGATTTACACACCATGACTTATAGATTTACACATGGATTTATACTTTACACTGTTATTCTATCGCACGTGTTTATTTAACAGCACAAGCGTATGTCCCATGAAATGTCCCATGAAATACCCCATGAAATCTCACAGGAAATATATTAAGAAATACCCCATAAAATATCTTATGAAATCTCCCATGAAATATATAAACAGATATCCCATAAAATATCTTATGAAATCTTCCATGAAATATATAAAGAGATATCCTATAAAATATCTTATGAAATCTTCCATGAAATATATAAAGAGATATCCCATAAAATATCTTATGAAATCTCACATGAAATATATTAAGAGATATCCCATAAAATATCTTATGAAATCTCCCATGAAATATATAAAGAGATACCCCGTAAAATATCTTATGAAATCTCACATGAAATATATAAAGAGATATCCCATAAAATATCTTATGAAATCTCACATGAAATATATAAAGAGATATCCCATAAAATATCTTATGAAATCTCATAGGAAATATACCAAGAAATATCTTATGAAAACTGACATAAAATACCGCATGAAATGTCTTATGAAATATAACATAAGAAACATCTTATGTTATTTCATATGAAATTTTACATAAAATATCTTATGAAATATCCCATAATACCAAATAAAACATCTAAAGAAATCACCCATGAAATATCACATGAAATAGCTTTTGAAACCCATGAAATTACCTATGAAATACTCAATGAAATAAGCCAATTACAAAACAACACATGACTTGTTTGAAATTTATTCTGCAATTTAAAAAAAAAAAAATTAATGAAAAATAATTATAGCTTACTTTAGTGATAAAATAGACAGTTTACTTTATTGATCAAATTGATAGTTTACTTTAATGGTCAAATTTATAATTTACTTTGATAATCACATTGATATATTACTTTGGAGATCAAATTGATATAAACTTTGATGATCAAATAAATATTTTACTTTGATGAAAAAAATCGATAGTTATCTGTGAGGTTAAAATTGATAGTTTACTTTGATGATAAAATTAATATTTTACTTTGATGATAAAATTGATAGTTTATGGTACGTGATAATAATTGATAGTTTACTTTAATAATAAAATTGCTAGCTTTCTTTGATGATAAATTTACTAGTTAACTTTGAGGATAACATTGATAGTTTACTTTGTTGATAAAATTGAGAGTTTACTTTTATAATAATAAAATTGATATTTTAGTTTGATGATAAAATTGATAGTATACTGTGATGATAAAATGTATAGTTTACTTTTATGAAACGATTGATAATTTACTCGGATGATAAAATTTGATAGTTTACTTTGATGATAAAAATTGATAGTTTACTTAGATTTTGTTCAAACTAACATATTCTAAAGAGATCCCTTGTTTAAATGCCTGACTTCAATCCAAGGCTTAAGAAAGTTAATGAAACTACAAGTCCCGGATAGAGCCACCAGGATACTTTGGTTTTTTATGATCGTAAACAATACATTTGCTTTTTTTTTCAAATGTCATTTTTTTATGTGGTTGTAGCGCCACTTACAAACAATCTTAAACCAAACCAGATCAGACTAGGTTTTAGCGACATATTGTAACAAACTTAAACCACGACATCAGACTAAGGTTGTAGCACCCCCTACTAACAAACTTGAACAACGACATCAGACTAAGGTTGTAGCACCCCCTACTAACAAACTTAAACCACGACATCAGACTAAGGTTGTAGCACCCCCTACTAACAAACTTAAACCACGACATCAGACTAAGGTTGTAGCACCCCCTACTAACAAACTTAAACCACGACACCAGACTAAGGTTGTAGCACCCCTTACTAACAGACTCAAACCAAGAAATCAGACTACTGTTGTAGCGCAACCAACTTCCAGACTTTAACCAAGACATCGGACTTCGGTTGTAGCGCAACCAACCAACAGACTTTAACCAAGACACCAGACTACATTGTAGCGCCACGAACCAGCGGCGTGGCAAGAAAAAAAACTGCGCCTGGGCCAAAGGCTGTATCAAGGCACCCTATTTCTAAAAGAAGTACATAATAATACAGCTATTTTGCATGAAATATGACAATTTTGCGCCCCATGAAAACGCCCCCCCCCCACCCTTTCACCCCCTCACCACTCCTTCGTGCCACCAAACGATATCCAACCATGAGTAACCAAAACTGACAAGACTATGGGTGTAGCGAGACAGACAATGGGTATATCGAGACAGACTATGCGTGTAGCGAAACAGACAAGACTATGGGTGTAGCGAGACAGACTATGGGTGTAGCGAGACAGACTATGGTTGTAGCGAGACAGACAAGACTATGAGTGTAGCGAGACAGACTATGGGTGTAGCGAGACAGACTATGGGTGTAGCGAGACAGACTATGGGTGTAGCGAGACAGACAAGACTATGGGTGTAGCGAGACAGACAAGACTATGGGTGTAGCGAGACAGACTATGCGTGTAGCGAGACAGACAAGACTATGAGTGTAGCGAGACAGACTATGGGTGTAGCGAGACAGGCAAGACTATGGGTGTAGCGAGACAAATAGACAAGATACATCACTATGTGTCTAACATGCAACGTACAACAAAGACTTAACATTATCTATCAAACACGCTGCACACAACAAGATACATTTTTATAAGTCAAACATTTGCATATCAAAGATTTGGTGATCTTGTAGTGAGCCGCCCTGTGTACAGGGAGACAACTCGTAGTGCCTTTTAAAAAAAAAAAAATAGCCGTGTGTCTAGAGTTACCCCCACCACAACCCACCCGCACACGTAGTCGGTAAGGGGGCGGTAGGGGGCGCTCCATAAATCACAGCAGCAGGGACGTTCCTGTGGCAGAGTTGCAGTTAGCCGTGACGTTCCTATAAGAGAGTTGCAGTTAGCCGTCACCTGGGACTCCACTATTTTAATTAACCACGAGTCGCTGGTATTAACGGCAAATTATTCCGACCGTGGCTCGTTTACATATTTCATTAAACTCTGACCCCGGATGCCGGATGCCGTACGCCGCTGGACGGAGTCTTGTTTTCTTCTAACGAGTCCAAACTTCAGATGACGAGGGTCGCGGCTAGGGTGCACCTTGGAATGTGCAATCAATGGGAAGGTGCGCCTCGTCTGAGGACTACGACATTCTGAGGACTACGTCGTTCTGAGGACTACGACGTTCTGAGGACTACGACGTTCTGAGGACTACGACGTTCCGATAAGCGTAGCGAGAATGGAGAGTTTGTGGATAAACCAGTGGCCCCAGGAGTTTGGCATCAAAGATTCGGAGAAAGTTTGTTGTTTGGAGTAATTCGTTTAAATTACATGTGGAAAAAATTGTGTGTTAAAATTGTGTGTTAAAATTGTGTGTTAAAATTGTGAGTTAAAATTGTGTGTTAAAATTGTGCTAGCTACAATAAGTCATTTTTGAAAGTTATAACTGGTAGAAAAATAGTTATCATAAGTACATAAGGGGTACTTCTCATGTGGTTATATGTGTTAGCCGGAATTTATATGGGGCTACCTAAGTGCTCGTCTTAAAGTCATATGATTTATATGTGGCTATCTAGTGCTCGTCTTAAAGTCATATGAAGTGATTTGTCTTGGTAATGTGGCAGTGTATAATTAGTTCGGAGTGGTTTGTATGACAGACTTGTCTTGTGTGTCAATCTCTAAATGGCAGTTTTTTGTGAACATTTTAATGAAAGTTGTAGGTGAATCTAATAATGAAAGTTGTTTGTGAATCTTATAATGAAAGTTGTTTATGAATCTAATAATGAAAGTTGTCTTTAATCTTATAATGATAGATGTTTGTAAATCTTTTATTGACAGTTGTTTGTGAATGTTATAATGATAGATGTTTGTGAATCTTTTATTGACAGTTGTGTGTGAATCTTATAATGATATATGTGTGTTAATCTTTTATTGACAGTTGTGTGTGAATGTTATAATGATAGATGTTTGTGAATGTTTTATTGACAGTTGTGGGTGAATCTTATAATGACCGGTTATCTGTTTGTTGTGACTAAATGGTTGATTGGTTTAACTTTAATGTTCCATTAAAATCCATTTCGTTTTCAGGTGGGTAATTTTTTGCACTAACCCCTATCAATTACCTACAAATTACCTATGACTTACCTATCAAATACCTATGACTTACCTATCAATTACCTATGATTTACCTATGACCTATATATAAATTAATATCACTTATATGTCAAATACTTATAACTTACCTATGAATTACCTATCCCTTACTTATTACTTACCTATCACTTATCTATGATTTACCTATCTCTTACTTATGAATTACCTATCACGTACCTATTACCTAAATATCATTTACCTATTACTTACTTTAATTACTTTCAATTATCTATTACTTACATATCATTTACATATCAATTTCCTATCACTTACTTATAACTTACCTATGACCTACATATGAATTAATATTACTTCCATATCACCAATGACTTACCTATTAATTACCTATTAATTACCTATAACTGTCCTAGCCTCTACTAAGAATTACCGATCCCTTGCGTTAAACAGACAAGTGTCATTATATCATGGTGTCAAATAGACAAGTGTCATTATACCATGGTGTCAAATAGACAAGTGTCATTATATCATGGTGTCAAATAGACAAGTGTCATTATATCATGGTGTCAAATAGACGGTGAAAATTAGACTGGTGTCTAATAGACTGTGGACATAAGAATCTTTTCAAATACACTAATATCAAATAGACTGGTGTCGAATAGACTGATAAAAAGAATATTGTGAAATAGACTAAGGAAATTGGACTGTAGTAAAAAAAACACTGGTTTCAATTAGACTGTGTCAAAATGAATAATTTCGATTAGACTGTAAAAAATAGACGTGTCGTTTAGACTTTGAAATTTGAATATTGTCAAAATTGTCCAATAGACTTGATTGGTGTTAAATAGACTGGTGGGAAATAGACTGGCGGGAAATAGATTTAATAATCAGCTCCACGGGGAAATGTTTCCTGTTATTGAATCGTGTGATTACAGCACTACAGTGCAACATGTCATTGGAATCAGATGTCATTACATCACTACAGTGCAACATGTCATTGTAATCAGATGTCATTACATCACTACAGTGCAACATGTCATTGGAATCAGATGTCATTACATCACTACAGTGCAACATGTCATTGGAATCATATGTCATTACATTACTACAGTGCAACATGTCATTGTAATCAGATGTCATTACATCACTACAGTGCAACATATCATTGGAATCAGATGTCATTACATCCCTACAGTGCAACATGTCATTGGAATCAGATGTCATTACATCACTACAGTGCAACATGTCATTGGAGTCAGATGTCATTAAAACACTTAAGTCCAACTTATTAACTGAATCAAATGTCATTACAAAAATGACATAAAGTGATATGTATGTCGTTCAATGACATCACAAAATAATGTATGTGTAGTTCAATGACATCAAAAAATATATGATAAATGTGTAGTTTGACATCACAAAATGATGTTTGTGTAGTTCAATGACATCACAAAATGGTGTATGTGTAGTTCAATGACATCACAAAATGATGTTTGTGTAATTTGTCATCACAAAATGATGTTTGTGTAGTTCAATGACATCACAAAATGATGTATGTGTAGTTCAATGACATCACAAAATTTTTGTGTAGTTTGACATCACAAAATGATGTATGTGTAGTTCAATGACATCACAAAATGATGTATGTGTAGTTCAATGACATCACAAAATGATGTTTGTGTAGTTTGACATCACAAAATGATGTTTGTGTAGTTCAATGACATCACAAGATGATGTTTGTTTCGTTCAATGACATCACAAAATGATGTATGTGTAGTTCAATGACATCACAAAACGATGTTTGTGTAGTTCAATGACATCACAAAATGATGTGTGTGTAGTTCAATGACATCACAAAATGATGTGTGTGTAGTTCAATAACATCACAAAATGATGTGTGTGTAGTTCAATGACATCACAAAATGATGTGTGTGTAGTTCATTGGCAGTCGTGGGATTATTTAATAATCCAGTCTGGTGTTTAACTGAAGCAATACTTCGTGTTGTCTGTCCAAAATATGTCTATCTATTCAATGCTATGTTGTCTGTCCAACATATGTCTATTTAATGCTATGTTGTCTGTCCACCATATGTCTATTCAATGCTATTTTGTCTGTCCACCATATCCTATGTTGTTTGTCTATTCATTGATATGTTGTCTGTCCACTAAATTCTATGTTTTCTGTCTGTTCAATGTTATGTTGTCTGTCCACCATATGTCTGTCTGTTCAGTGCTATGTTGCCTGCCCACCATATGTCTTTCTGTTCAATGCTATGTTGTCTGTCCACCATGTCTGTTCAATGCTTTGTTGTCTGTCCACCACATGTCTGTCTGTTCAATGGTCTGTTGTCTGTCCACTATATGTCTATTCAATGCTATTTTGTCTGTCCACCATATCCTATGTTGTATATCTATTCATTGATATTTTGTCTGTCCACCATATGTCTGTGTATTCAATGCTACGTTGTCTGTTCCAGTCTGGCCAAAGACGAATGGGTCTGTGTTGTGCCAACTGTAACACCACAACCACGACACTCTGGAGGAGGAACGGAGAGGGGGAACCAGTCTGTAATGCGTGTGGATTGTATTACAAGTTACACCAGGTAGTGTGTCCATTGTGTCTCTGCTTGTGGATTTTATTACAAGTTACACCAGGTAGTGTGTCCATTGTGTCTTTGCTTGTGGATTGTATTTCAAGTTACACCAGGTAGTGTGTCCATTGTGTCTTTGCTTGTGGATTGTATTTCAAGTTACACCAGGTAGTGTGTCCATTGTGTCTTTGCTTGTGGATTGTATTACAAGTTACACCAGGTAGTGTGTCCATTGTGTCTTTGCTTGTGGATTGTATTACATTTACAATTATAAGTTACACCAGGTAGTGTGTCTATTGTAACATAACTTGTGGATTGTATTACAAGTTACATCAGGTAGTGTATCCATTGTAACATTGCTTGTGGATTGTATTACATTTACATTTACAAGTTACATCAGTTAGTGTGTCCATTACATCTCTGTCTGACGTCATTATATTATTGGTGACTACCTGGTAAATGGTAGAACTGTCTGATATTAAGTTTCAGCTGTATCACTATCTGACAAATTTAATCATTATATTGGTATACACTCTAGTCTATTTCCTAGCTTGTTATCCCAGGTCAGTTGTCCACTATCAAAGACTATATGTAAAATCTAACTTAATATGCCATGTGAGTTGTCCACTATCAAAGATTATATGTAAAATCTAACTTGTACTCGCAGGTCACCCGCCCACTATCAAAGATTATATGTAAAATCTAACTTGTTATAGCAGGTCAACCGTTCACTATCAAAGATTATATGTAAAATCTGACTTGTAATCGCAGGTCAACCGTTCACTATCAAAGATTATAATATGTAAAATCTAACTTGTCATCGCAGATCAACCGTCCACTATCAAAGATTATATGTAAAATCTAACTTGTTGTCGCAGGTCAGCCGTCCACTATCAAAGATTATAGGTAAAATCTAACTTGTTGTCGCAGGTCAACCGTTCACTATCAATGATTATATGTAAAATCTAACTTGTAATCGCAGGTCAACCGTCCACTATCAAAGATTATATGTAAAATCTAACGTGTCATCGCAGGTCAACCGTCCACTATCAAAGATTATATGTAAAATCTAACTTGTTGTCGCAGGTCAACCGTCCACTATCAAAGATTATATCTAAACTCTAACTTGTTGTCGCAGGTCAACCGTCCACTATCCATGAAGAAAGATGGAATACAAACGAGAAAGAGGAAACCAAAATCTTCTGGAAAGACCAAGTCATCTTCTAAAGACCAACAGCAGCAGCAGAGGATACCCCAACAGCAACATCGACAGCAGCAACAACAACAGCAACGACAGCAACAACAACAGCAACAACAACAGCACAACGCTTATTTAGACTACGGTGCTCAAATGCAGCAACAGAACCACCTCCATCACCACCTGCAACAACCTCAGCATCATCAGCAGTCCCACCCTCATGGCTCCATGATGACCGGCGACGCCGATGTGAACCATGGGATCAGTGACGTCAGTTCGTATGCACCACCCCAGCACCCACGATCACATGACCTACTCGATCTGACCTTGTCAAGGTCACAGAATGGACATGGTAAGGTGGACACAGTTCTATTACGTCTGAATTAAATGCAAATGAAGATTATAATCACCTCTGATAATGTTCTATTTTATATGAATTAAGTTACCTAAGTACAGTTGAAGATTATAATCACCTCTGATTGCGTTTTATTTTATATGAATTAAGTGACCTAAGTACAGTTGAAAATTATAATCACCTCTGATTACGTTCTATTTTATTATTACAGTGACAGAGCTCAAACCCTTGCCATCGTACTCGTCCTTGTATACACACAGTAACCATAACAACGGTGGTGGGAGCGATCCCAGCAACATGGGCAGTCACTCTAGCGGCATCCCTCACAACAACTCCGGGGTGTTAGCCGCCAACACCCCCGCCCTACTTCCTATCTCAAGCCTTACGGCGTCAGGGCGCCAAATCTTAGCCAACGCCTCCGCTGCCCATCATATGCCTCATTTAAACAACTCCCTCATGTCAGAGACGTCGCCGTCTATCATTGGACGCACGTTCTCCTTGGATAGTATTATGTTGAAACAAGAACAGGATGCCATGTACGCACCGTCTCCGCCCAAAGCTGTACCGGTTATGACGTCAGACGGCTCGAACGAAACCGAGGCTGCAGTCCAGGCTTTGAGTAACAGTGAGATTGTCCAGCTCAATACTGCAAAAGTCAGTTTGTAATGACGAGAAATTTATCCGCTATTTTATCTCAGTTAGTGATGTTGTGAAAGTATGATCAATTTTTGTGGTAATGTATGATAGACTGGCCTGCGGTGACTGACCTGTGGAGACTGACCATCGAAGACTGGCTTGCGAAGACTGACCTATGGAGACTGACCATCGAAATATTCGAAGACTGGCCTGCGGAGACTGACCTGTGGAGACTGACCGTCGAAGACTGACCTGTGGAAATCAAACTGCGAAGACTGACCTGCGGAGACTGACCATCGAAGACTCACCAGTGGAAATCAAACTGCGAAGACTGACCTGTGGAGACTGACCATCGAAGACTGACCTGCAGAGTCTTATGTGCAGTGTGATTGTAATCTATACATTTATTATGAGTATATTTTGTTGTTGTCTAACACCTAGTCTGCATTACGAGAATTGTTATTTTAGTGAAGTAGATGTCTTACATAAAAATATTTAAATAAATCATGTCCATATTTACATATGTAAATATAATGCAATGCCTGTACATGAATCATATTAGCCAGGGTCAGTCTTAGCCGATTTGATGGTCTGAGCCATTATGACGGTCTTAACAGTTTTGGCGCCAATCTGGTCAGAAATGTTTGCGCTCCTTGCTCATACAAATTTTCAGGTTGACATGACCTTGAAATGACCTGTTGATAATGAAAAACAAGGCGCTGTTGGAGAAGACTGAAGATAAGAGTCAAACCTTCGAATAAGTGCGCCATCTGTAAGATAAGAGTCAAACCTTCTAATAGGTGCGCCATCTGTAAGATAAGAGTCAAACCTTCTAATAGGTGCGCCATCTGTAAGCAAGGAAATATTCATCAACACATAGGCCTGTACCATGTTATCCAAAGTGTCCTAATTATTACTAACCATTGTATTTTTAAAGCCATTCCTTTTGTCTTTTTAATTTAAAATATTTGCCGTGAATTTAGTTTAAAAAAATTTGTTTGGGATCAAAATAACGCTCTTAGAATGAGACGCTTCTGGTAGTTACCAGCGTGGCCTGTAGCTAGGGCTGGTCATTTGGGTACGGGTAGCTTGGCCTGTACCTAGGGCCGGTCATTTGAGTACGGGTAGCTTGGCCTGTACCTAGGGCCGGCCCTTTTCGTAACGGTATAACTATTGAATCGAACTATGTAATAGAACTTTTGAATAGAACTTTTGAATAGAACTATTTAACGTGGGATTTAATTTAATGCGTGGATTTGTTTTCTTTAGCAAGAACAGAATTGCAAGTGTAGTATGCCAAAAAACCAAATTACTCGGTGAGTTGTAGTTTTCCCCTTGCTATTTTTAAACAGAAGTTTTGTTGCATTCATCTCTAAATACATTGTGATCTTTCTACTGTTATTTGTGACCCCAACAGCCAGATGGCTTATCATGAGCTTATCCTAAGCCTATCTCAGCTAAATCTTTCAAAGCTGCCACTGTAACAACAGCCACCCTTGGCGTCCAAACGGTTGGTCCCATCTTGTCACGTATAAGGGCTGGTGAGGGGCATTAGATAGATGACATGTTATGGAAAGGCATTTGATAGATGACATGCCGTGCAGCTACAGGTGTTAGTTAGAGGATGTGTCATGTAAAGGCGTTCGATAGATGACATAGGTGTCGTGTAAAGGTGTTAAGAGACATGTCATTCAAGGCATTAGATAACATGTCAATTAAGGCATTAGATGACATGTCATCTTTTACCATGGAAGTCAGCTCGGTACTATTACATAGCAAATGAATGTGTTTAGTGGAAAGTATATCTATTTTTGAAGGTGTGTGTGTACGGGGGGGGGGGGAAATCTATATGCCCATGGAACCAATTAACATCGTGGTGTCTCCTAATCTTGGTGGCGTCACTAGGAGTGTGCAGAGAACAGGCGATAACACACGGGACTCTGTGACGTCACAATGACTCTTTAAACTATTTCACAATATGTATATGTATATCAAATAATTAATATAAAGTATACGATTTAGAGGAAAATGAGGTGGGGGAGGGGCATGGGCATATAAAATAAGTTAATAGGTGTCCCCAACACTAGTGACGCCACTGATGTACATTTTTATTGTGTCCTCACACGGGACTGGGCTCGTATGTTTGAGAACTGTTGGCGCCTGCTCAATTCATTTGTTTGAGCACTGAGTGCCCTTGGGAAGTTCGTATGTTTGCGTACTGAGTGCACTTGGGAAGTTCGTGTGTTTGAGTACCGAGTGCACTTGGGAAGTTCGTGTGTTTGAGTACTGAGTGCACTTTGGAAGTTCGTATGTTTGAGTACTGAGTGCCCTTGGAAAGTTCGTATGTACTCAGTGCACTTGGAAAGTTCGTGTGTTTGAGTACCGAGTGCACTTGGAAAATTCGTATGTATGAGCACTCAGTGCACTTGGCAAGTTCGTATGTTTGGGTACTGAGTGCATTTGGCAAGTTCGTATGTTTGAGTACTCAGTGCACTGGGGAAGCTTGTATACTTGCGTACCATGTACAGAGATAGGATAAAACGCTAAAACCATTGACGTCATTGACGTCTGTGTACACACATTGAATGACTAGGCCCATTCCGATGGCCCAAAGCCATGGAAGATTGTTTTATGGGTTTTCTAAGGGTCCCAACAATGGCTTGCTTAAGGGTCCCCAAATTGACGATTGTCTCAGGGTCCCAAAAATAAAGATTGTCTGAGGGTTCAAACCCTAAAGATTTTTAAAGGGTCCCAACAATGGCTTGCAGGGTCCCAAAAGTGACAATTGTCTCATAGTAGGGTCCAATATGTGATGATTGTCTCATAGTAGTCGTAGGGTCCTAACAGTGATGACTTCCCGGGGGTCCCAATAGTGACGACTGCCCGGGGGTCCCAACAGTGACGACTGCCCGGGAGTCCCAACAGTGACCACTGCCCGGGGGTCCCAACAAGGACAGCCCATCGCATAGCTATATCATGATTTCAACTGAGATGCTAAGCCTGCTTCTTGTTTAGCCATACAACTTGTAAACTTGTCTCCAAAGAAACGTCCACTGTCCATTCTCACTGTCATTGATCAACTGTCCACCGCCAGATGCCCCTGTCATTGGTCAACTGTCCACGGTCAGATGTCCCTGTCATTGGTCAACTGTCCACTGTCAGATGTCCTTATCATCAGTCAACTGGGCACTGTCGATTCTCTCTGTCATTGGTCAACTGTCCACTGTCAGATGTCCCTGTCATTGGTCAACAGTTCAGTATGTCATAAAATTCTGGCTTATATTACTACTGGACATGGCGACGGTCTGTCTTAGTCTTCGACATCAGGGTACTTTATGTTTGTCATTTTATTACAATAACACTTTTTTTAAACATTTGTAGTTTATCATTTTATCCTAATCCATGTACATACTATTGGAATTTGTCGGATTAATTTATTAGAGCCTTTATTTTTTTATTTGAAAATGCCATTATTTTGTTATTGTTTAGTCCATTATTTGATTCTATGTTTATGAACTGAAAACACTAGCATTGGCGGTGTATGGGGGTCTTTATCGACCGAGAAATTATATTCATATCATTTAGATTTAACTTCAATACACCAACCACAAGGCGTCATAATAGTTTAGGACACCTTAAATACACCAACCACGAGAGGTCAGAGGTCATAATAGTTTAGGACACCTTAAATACACCAACCACCAGAGGTCAGAGGTCATAATAGTTTAGGACTAATCTCGATTTCAAGGGTTAGTTCTGTTTAAACAAATAGCATTTCATCTTTCCGTAAAAACTTTGTAGACTTTTCTTAAATGTTGACAACAATTTTATTAGTTTAAATTATTATTTTAGAGACTAAAATAGAGACTCGAGAATAAAGACTAGAGAGTAGAAATTTAGACACTATTGACAAAAACTAGAGACAAGAGACTATAGACTAGAGATTTAGAGACTATAGACTAAAACTAGAGACTAATAACAAGAGACTTAGAGACTATAAACTAGAGACTAAAGACAAGAGACTTAGAGATTAGTGACTAAAAACTAGAGACTATTTTTTAGACTAAAAACTATAGACTATAGATTTATAGACTATAGACTAAAACTAGAGACTATAGACTAAAAACTAGAGACTATAGACTAGAGATTTAGAGACTAGAGACTAAAAATTAGAGACTCGCTCAAGAATATATGCTTTGTTTGACGTTATTGACTTTAGACCAAAATAGCATACATTTGTCATCAACAACTCTAATAAGATCAGGCACCCAACTGATCCAAGTGTTTGGGAAAACAATCGCTCTCACAGGGTGGCTCTAATAGTACATAGACATGAGGAGGTAGCCCCCCGGCAACACTTTAAACTTTTGCCCCGGCCAACGTTTTACTTGCCAACAATGTACTGGCCAACTATGTACTGGCCAACAATGAACTGGCCATCAATGTACTGGCCAGCAACGCACAGGCCAACAATTTAGTGGCCAACAATGTACTGCAACTTATTTAAGTGAAAGGCAAATTGTCTAAACAGGGTGTAGGTGTAGCTTAATTTCTCTTGTGATATGTCTGTATTTATATGAGAAATAACTAGTTTTTATTCATGTGTCTGTACTCACATGTAGCGAAGATTATCATTGACACGACTGTCTTATACATCATTGAAATCACTATCATTGACATGACTATCATTGACTTGCCTATCATTAATATGAATATCATTGACATGTCTATCATCGACATGAATATCATTGACATGACTATCATTGCTATGTATGTACACCCATATAGCTGAAATGATAAAATACCACATATGTGTAGATGTCATATGAAGATTGTCCTTGACCTTGTTCCAGTGATCACTAAGCTTGTTGCCATTGCTTATTTAAATGTGTTTGTTTTGTTAACTGTTGCTATGGAGTTATTCACTGAAATTCTGCTCACCGTTCATGTCACAGAATGTCACTTTTCATGTCAAATTATCTCACTGTTGATGTCATATCATGTCATTTTTCTTGCCATGTTATGTCACTATTGATGTCAGTTCATACATCTGTCTATGTCACATTATGCCACTGTTCATGTCACATCATGTCACAGTATATGTCACATTATGTCACTGTTCATGTCACATTATGCCATTGTCTATGTCACATTATTTCACTGTTCATGTCACTGTTTATGTCACATTATGTCACACTATGTCACTGTTTATGTCACATTATGTCACAATATTATTTCTCAATGAATGAAATAAAAGTCAGCTTTCCTTTAATGCAATCACAAGTTCCTGATTACAATTACGTAGTGTTGTGTCGCAGTATCAGTCGTGTGTCCCAGACACAGTGTTGTGTCGCAGTATCAGTCGTGTGTCCCAGACACAGTGTTGTGTCGCAGTATCAGTCGTGTGTCCCAGACACAGTGTTGTGTCTCAGTATCAGTCGTGTGTCCCAGACACAGTGTTGTGTCGCAGTATCAGTCGTGTGTCTCAGACACAGTGTTGTGTCGCAGTATCAGTCGTGTGTCCCAGACACAGTGTTGTGTCGCAGTATCAGTCGTGTGTCCCAGACACAGTGTTGTGTCGCAGTATCAGTCGTGTGTCTCAGTATCAGTCGTGTGTCTCAGACACAGTGTTGTGTCGCAGTATCAGTCGTGTGTCTCAGACACAGTATTTTGTCACAGACAAAGATTTGCGTCTCAAACAAATAAATTATTATTATTTTTTAAACCAAAAGAATGGTCAGAAAATTAAAAAAATTTTTTTTGATAGGAAACTAACTATAAAGCTGCACATAATGGTAGAGGACACATATGTGATCAAATCTGTAAGCGATCTAAAGAGTCATCAACTTAAAGCTGCACATAATGGTGGACGACACGTATGTGATCAAATCTGTAAGCGATCTAAAGAGTCATCAATTTAAAGCTGCACATAATGGTAGAGGACACCTGTGTGATCAAATCTGTAAGCGATCTAAGGAGTCGTAAACTTAGAGCTGCACATAATGGTAGAGGACACTTATGTGATCAAATCTGTAAGCGATCTAAGGAGTCGTAAACTTAAAGCTGCACATAATGGCAGGGGACACATATGTGATCAAATCTGTAAGCGATCTAAAGAGTCATCAACTTAAAGCTGCACTTAATGGTGGAGGACACCTATGTGATCAAATCTGTAAGCGATCTAAAGAGTCATCAACTTAAAGCTGCACATAATGGTGGAGGACACCTATGTGATCAATTATGTAAGCGATCTAAAGAGTCATAATTGTTGTTTCTTCTATATTATTAATAATAAGATCACATGACTGTCGAAAAGTAAGTAAATATGTTGAATCTAGGGCCGTCAATTGTTGACAAAAGGGGAAGAGAGAGAGAGAGAGAGAGAGAGGGGGGGGGGTAAATAAATTAATACGAACAACTCTATTTTCTTTGATGTATGTATGTAAAAATAAAAATAATAAATGCGCCTACATAATATGTTAATTTTAATTTGTTAAAAAAAGTGTGGACAGTTCTGAGTGCCTGCCAAGAGTGAGAAAGAGAGGGAGAAAGATTCAGTCGAAAATACCCTTCACTAGAGCTCCAGGCAACAATATATATAGGTGTACGAGATCTTTATCAAATATTAACCCAGCACTAGAGCTCCAGGGCAAAATACCCTAAACTAGAACTTAATCGAAAAATACCCTGCACTAGAGCTCCAGGCAACAAAACCCTGCAATAGAGCTTTATAAAAAATAACCTGCACTAGAGCACTAGGCAACAAAACCCTTTACTAGAGCTTCAGGCAAAAATATCCTGTACTAGAGCTCCAGTCAACAATCGCCTGTACTAGAACTCCAGGCAACAATACCATGCACTAGATGTCCAGGCAAAAATACACTGCATAAGAGCTCAAGGCTACAATAACCTGTACCAGAGCTCCAGGCAAGAATACTCTGCACCAGACATCCAGCGAAAATACCCAAAGATTAGAGCTACAGGCAACAATACCCTGTACTAGAGCTGCAGGCAACAAAACCCTGCACTAGAGCTCCATGCAAAAAATACCCTCCAATAGAGCTGCAGGCAAATGTACCATGTACTAGAGCTTTTGGCAACAATACGCTGCACTAAAGCTCCAGACGAAAATACAAATGCACCAGAGCTCCAAGCAACAATATCCTGTACTAGAGCTCCAGGCAACCCTGATTGTTAAACTGTATACTTAATGCATTGTATAATATAGACCGTAGTCTAATGTGCATGTGCTCTCAGATGACATAAATTTCTGTTTGCAATAAGCTTACTACAAATATACATACATACCTTCAGAGAATACCATTTATACCTTCAGAGAACCTTATTTATACCTTCAGAGAACCCCATATATACCTCCAGAGAATCTTATCTATACCTTCAGAGAACCCCATCGATAACTTCAGAGAATCTTATCTATACCTTCTGAGAACCTTATCTATACCTTCAGAGAACCCCATCTATACCTTCAGAGAACTCCATCGATAACTTCAGAGAATCTTATCTATACCTTCAGAGAACCCCATCGATAACTTCAGAGAATCTTATCTATACCTTCAGAGAACCCCATCTATACCTTCTGAGAACCCCATCGATAACCTCAGAGAACCTTATCTATACCTTCCAGAGAACCTTATCTATATGCCTTCAGAGAACCTTACATATACCTTCAGAAAACCTTATCTATACCTTCAGAGAACCCCATCTATACCTTCAGAGAACACCATCTATACCTCCAGAGAGCCACATCTATACTAAGAGAACCCCATCTAAGACCTTCAGAGAACCTTATCTATACCTTCAGAGAACCCCATTTATACCTTCAGAGAGCCTTATTTATACCTTCAGAGAACCCCATCTAAACCTTCAGAAAACCCCATTTATACCTTCAGAGAGCCACATCTATATCTTCAGAGAGCCACGTCTATACCTTCAGAGAGCCACGTCTATACCTTCAGAGAACCACATCTATACCTACAGAGAACCACATCTATACCTTCAGAGAACCACATCTATACCTTCAGAGAACCACATCTATACCTTCAGAGAACCACATCTATATCTTCAGAGAGCCACGTCTATACCTTCAGAGAGCCACGTCTATACCTTCAGAGAACCACATCTATACCTTCAGAGAACCCCATCTATACCTTCTGAGAACCCCATCTATATCTTGAGAGAGCCCCATCTATCTTTAGAGAACTACGTCAATGCCTTCAGAGAACCACGTTTATGCCTTCAGAGAGCCACATCCATCTTCAGAGAGCCACATCTAGCGGTAGAGAACCACGTATATGCCTTCAGAGAGCCACATCTATACTTTCAGAGAGCCACACCTATACCTCATAGAACCACGTCTATACCTTCAGAGAGCCACATCTATACCTTCAGAGAGCCACATTTATGCCTTCATAGGGCCACATCTATACCTTTAGAGAGCCACATCTATGCCTTCAGAGAAGCGCATATGGCTCCAGAGCATTAGGTTGTCGACCCTTGAATTGACAATAAAGTTTTTGTACTGATAAACATATTTTCTTTGTCAATTTATACCAATGACATTCAGAGCCCAAGCAATACGTTCCAGTAATAAAATTTGCCGATGATACCACCCATCGTTGCCTTAACATCTAAATGATAAAGCTTATACCACAACTTATTTACAAGCTTTATGAGTTGATGCGATGAAAAATATCTTCTGTTGAATGTCTCAAAAATAAAAGAAATGTTTGCCTATTTCCAGAGGGGGAGTCACCCAATTACAGATCTCACATAAATAATCAACGTATGGACCAAGCCGAGACCTAGGTGTCACCATGAATCATAAGCTGACGTGGTATGAACACGGCACAAGTAAACCAAAGACGTTTCTATCTTTTAAATCATTATTTTGTTTAAAATTTGCAACAATTGAAAACCTACTGAACTTCAGTATTGTTAGCTAGTGTGGGAATTCATCGCCCGATTGCAAATACTGATTAAATCAAGAAAGCTAGTAACATCACACAAACATAACATTTTTCACTTTAAGAACAATTTGGAGAAACATGCTGTTGTACAAATAATTTTTTTTTTTTAGACGATACATCCCACACACATCATCACAGATACCTAGGATCAACTCAATCAAGGGGAATCCTTTCTTTTAAAGGTACTTCATTTGTTCCCCAATCGGTACGAATTTATCAGGGTGCCCCCCCTCCTCCAATGATTACCAAATCTAAAGGATCACTAACATGGGCGCCTGCAGAAAACTTTCTAGGGGGGGGGGGCAAAAAAAATGGATTAACTTTCCAGGGGGGGGGGGCAATTTTTTTTTAGTAATGTTGGGATGTAGTTTTAATTTACTGTAGCGTATTTGTATGGTGAACGAACGGCCAGGACATCAGCTTAGTTCCTTTCTCTTTATTTTCTTTTTTTTTTTTTTTTCTTTTCTTTATTTCTTTTTTTTTTTTTTTTTTTCTAAAAATTTTTTATCCAATCAATCCGGGGGGGGGGGGGCTTGCCCCCCCCCCCCTGCGGCGCCCATGATCTCTAAGTAATTTCCTTTTTATGTCACTAAAGCACTTAAGTTTATTGAGTCTATTTTCTAGTAAATTTCTACGCTAGAGAAATACTTAAGTCTTAAGTTGTCTTGTGTTTAAATGTTACAGTTGTAAAATATTGTGTTGTATAATAATATGTATTTATTTGTGTGCTAAAAATGAATTCAATGTAAAAAAAAACAACAATTTCAACTTATTTGGATCAATAAATAACTTACCTTGCCTTATTTATTCCAAGATTAATGTTCAACTAATTTAAACATACATATCTAAAACCTCTAAATCTAATATTCTGCACTACCTCTCCTAATGCATGCCCCCACCCCTCCCTGCTAATACGCCTACATGGCGCCTGTAATGTACTGAAACTATAACTTTATGGCAGTTTATTTTGTATCCGTGTCTAAACTTAATTTTTGACAATGGCTGATAACATCTTTGTAAAGTTTTATTGTCTCGTTACGTTTACTTATCTCATTCATTCCGGATGTAGGTTATATTTTTTTAGCAACCAAGGAAGGTAACTATAAGTAATAAGTATATTTTGTTACGGAAATAACGTTTCAGATTTCAGACGGCAAGAAAAATAATTTAAAAAAGGCTGGAAGAGGGTAATTATTTTAACCATATTTTGTTCAAAGTTATACACTTTTCAACTTGAAAATTATTATCTTTTGGCAAAGTTTAACGGAAGCCGCGTTATTGGCATTTTTTTCCCCGTCCCCAGCCACAGAAGAAAATTTTAGGATTAGAATAATATTTTAATTAATATTAATATATGGCTGCCGCTATTCCGACCTGGTATTCAGACCCGGAAAACAGTGCGAGGTTGGGTTTATAGAAAAATATTAAAATATTATTGTTTGGCTTTTAAGACAAAACGGTCTTAGTATCAAATGAAATATAATTGAATGTAGGCCTACGCCTACTACATGTTTAAAGTAATTAGTAAAGTAAACAGTAAAATTTAAACGTTATTTAAGTGTAAAGTAAAGTAGTAAAGGGACCCGAATTGCTATTCAGCAGCTATTTGTATGTCATTTGTGGTAGTTTATTTAAATTAAACTGAAGAAGTAAGTTTACAAACTTATAAATTATATAGTCCATTCAATTATGTTTCATTTGATAACAAATTTTGTCGTACTCCTACAAACCCAACAATAAATTAAAGGCCGGCACTACGTACACCGCGGCGGTGTACCTAGCGAAACTATTGACTTTGGCCTGCGTACACCGCGGCGGTGTACCTAGCTAAATCATGGTCTGTGGCCTGCGTACACCGCAGTGATTTACAGTAGCCAAACTATGGTCTTTGCGAGTCTTTAACTTTTTGGCCTAACCGGTACTTGTAGATTTAATGTTATACTCGTGTTAAAACTGAAAACTATTAAAAATTCGTTTATTACCTTGGGAAGATATTGAGTAAGGTCCACGCGTATGTGGCAAAGTGCATGTAAAGCATTTCTTATTATTTTTGGAAGGGAAGGGGCTGGGGGGGGG
>CAXITT010000477.1:362906-376688 GCA_964033795.1 Lymnaea stagnalis | reverse complement strand
CTCGATCCCCTACTGAGAATTGATCTCAAACTATATTATCGCCAAGCGTCCACTCTACCACTTGACCACACAAGATCCTCTCCAACAAGTATATCTTAAAACCAGGCCAATGGTAAATTTTTTGCCGCGGTGTACCCAGGCCAAAGCCCACGATTTCACTAGGTACACCGCCGCGGTTTACGCAGGCCAAAGCCGATGGTTTCGCTAGGTACACCGCCGCGGTGTACGCATCCACTTCGTAAATTAAATAACATTTTAAATATTTTGTTTTTAATAAACCAAATTTCTCACTCTTCTCAGGGTCCGAATAGTTAGCCAATTCGTTAATATATATTTAAAAGTTCAATTTTCATTGAATCAATGAAGTTGAAGTCAATGAAAATTAAATTTACACTGGAATTTTAAAAAAATATTCAAAATGACAATAATGTCTTTGTGTATACTCAGTAGAATAGTTAACTGAAATAAGCCTATGCCTATATTAAAAAAACAAGGTAAAAAATGTCTAAATGTGCTGTTCATGAACTTCTGCCTTAACATCGCACACAGAAGAAGGTCTTCAGCAGTTAATCGCCTCTCACATGCAGGTTGAGAGTTTTGACTGTCCATAAGTTTACAGAAAACAAATATCCTGATGCAAGAAGCAGATTTCCTTCAAGCATAACTGTTTAGGCCATTATCTGTTATTAGTTGAGAATTTCACATACCTTGGATCCAATATCTCTAGTTCACTCTCCCTTGATGAAGAGGTGAACGTCAGGGTTGCAAAAGCAGCAACACTATGGCTAAATTTAATAAATGGGTGTGGAATAATCTTAAACTAACCGAAATTACAAAGCTAAGCATCTATCAGGCATGCATGGACTACATATGCCAGTCAACTCAACAGCTTTCACCAAATATATCTACGTCACATTTTGTGCATTCCATGGCAGGACAAGATAACACATGTGGAATCTGCCAAATTGTGTAGCATATTTTCCGCCATTAGGAAGAGACGCCTTCAATTGTTTGGCCATGTAAGGAGAATGGCTGGGATTTGCTGTATGGTGAGTTGGCAAGACTTATTTGATGGCTGCTGCTGTGATTTAAGGACATTGGCAAAAGGAGCATGATGGAACCCAACATAAAATTCAACGAATGGAAGATCATTGCTGATCACCAATCCAGCTGGTGAACAGCAGTGTATGAAGGATTAAATGATGGCAGAATATGCGTGAAACAAAAATAGCATTACAAAAGGTCCAATTTAATCAAGAGTCAAGGTTTTCCTCAGAGAGGTGCAGGTAGGACTACCATTACAAGATCAGCCTCGTAAGCCATGTGATGAAGTGTCAATATCAACTCCATTGTCTCTTGAAGACAGAAGGAATATATATATATATATACACACTTGATATAATTACTATATTATAAATGATAATTTCAGATAATCTGGACCCAGATGCCTATTTGAGCACCACATTTACCTAGTTACCCAGTGACCAGTGTCTTTCCATTTAATTCACTTATCATGTTTGGGGAGTGCACTTTTCCCAATCACTAAACACAGTCACAGAAGAGTTCTCTGGTGTCGATTGTCTGAGACAGCTCTTAGACTTAAACCTTCTGTCAAGTTCAAAAGGTAAATTTAAAAAAAAACAACAAAATAGGCATTTTTAAATTAAAAATACAGAAAGATTTTATGCTGTCAATAAAATGAAAACAAATAAAGTTATAAATATATAAATAATAGGGCCTATACATTTTTTCATAGACATTTAAATAAGTGGCATATTAATACCATGCCCATTAGGCCCGTAACTTAAGTGGAAGTATTATCATGGTGCATTTCTATAATTTATAAGTTGGTAGGCCCCTACTTTGATACTTTTCAGTTCATTGTACTGCGCGGTAGATTTTTTCTTGTGGCCCACAATTTGCATAATGGTTTTTGTTGAGTTCCGTTAATTGCCATTTTCGGCATATGAGAATATAAAAGATGGATTTCACCAACAGTGAGGCAGAGAGATTTCCCTTCTCAACTTGCTTACATGATGAGATGACTTTTTTGTTTCTGTTTTGAAGGCGATATCTGGTAAGTTTGATAACATAACACTTTTCTACTAATTAACTTGCTGCTTTGGAACTTAAATCTACCAGTAGCCTTTATTGTTAAATAGGAAATGGCTATTTAAAAGTTTAAAAGGACTTCAATATTAAAAAAGAAGTAATGGTTTTTAAAGACCTACTGAAGCAAAAATCCATACTTTTTTTATCGGGTGGCGTGTTGGTGGCATGTAAGAAATGGTCATTGATTTATTCTAATGCTAGAGTTAACTAATATATTGTCTTTATTTATGATTCTGTCTGAATAAAACGTATACAGCTTAAAAGGCAAAAGCAATTAATTAGAAATATTTTTAAATGAAAGTCACATTAAAAAACCAAGTAGCGTATCAATTTTACCAGTTGAATAGGCTTATTACATCTCAATTATAATATTATGAGATCTATTAGCCTAATAATAATAAATATTAATATACTAATAATAGGCCTCTAAATTAAATAAATAGCTTAACATTTAAGTAGGCCCCTACATGTCTACTAATTTTACTCTGTATTTTTAATTTAAAATTAATTAAGACATTTCTAGACTTATACCCATATAGGCCTATAAGCCTATTTTTTGGGAAAATCTACTCATTCTTAGATTTTAACCATTTTTTACATTTATAATAATAAAAATTCAAATAAATTAGTATATGTATGCCCTCATCGTATTAGTTTCAGTCAGGTACAATCCCAATAATGGCAAGTTATTTTAATTCAAATAATTAACACTAATAATAACACAATTCACTTTGACATAGTATTTAATTAACTAAGTAATAATATACATTATAATGAAGAATATGTAGGCCTTTTTCATTTTTTTTTCGTGACAATGTGGGCAGGAATAAAAGAAATTTGAAATATTAAAAGTTATAAAGCGTCAAGATTAGGGATTTTTTGTCCTTTCAGGTAGAACAATAAAACTACTCTCTATCCAGAGCTCATTGGACTGTAGAATTCCTGTATGATAATAAGGGGGAAGAGACTGCAGTGCTGTAGATGTGCTGTAATCCAGTTAACCCAGAAGATGACTAGCACAACATCTCCATTACACTTTTAATCACAGATACTCTTATGGGGGATTTTTTGATGATTTATATTTATTAAAAAAAAATTAATTATTTCATGCATTAATTTAAAAGAAAAGAATTGATTCTACTTATCTTTATATCAATAATGATATTTAAATTTAGGGTAATGCACATAGTTAATTGAAATAATTGAAATATGATTTAGCTGTGATTTTTGTGTTTTTGTCTGCAAACATAAATGCCTTTTAATTGTAAGTTTTAATTATTTTTACCATTTTTCTTTTCTGGATTTTATAGAAATTCCCCCTTATATAATCATGCAAAATAAATAATCTTCATGATATGTAAATCATTTGTTGTTCATTGTGTTGCATATTGAATTGGAAAGTCTCCTGAACATTTGGTACCATTATTTTTTAAAATACAAAAGTTGTGGTCAAAACTGTGCACACATTACAAATCTTTGTCACAAGTTCTGTAGTTATATACAAAGGTGATATAAGCGGCTTAAAATGTGAAAGAAAAAAAATCGTAACTCCTATTCTATAAAAGATAGAAGACGAAATTGGTGTTTTTGGAAATGCTTATTAGCAGGTCCTTTACAATAATATATCTCTTATACATATTTAAAATTTCAGTCAAAGCACTTACTCTAAATCTGTTTAAATATTTATCCAATAGGCCTACTACTATACAAAGTTATTGAGGCAATGGACTCAAATGAGATAACACCATCAGCCTCAGCCAATGTAAGTTTTTCATCATTAAATATAAAATATTATATTGTAAACATTTTCCCTTCCCTACACTTGTATTTGAAACCATTCATCTGGATGATATCATTCATAGGGAACTATTTGAACCTGGGCATAATACTGGGAAGCATATTCACCTGATGGTAATACATATCTTATAAGAGAAGCAAAGTGTAAATACATTTTTAAACAGTTTAATTGAAAATTCAGGCTAATAAATACAATCATTTGGTTAACATGTAGTGAGTGCCTTGCAGAGGTTTTTTATCATGAATTGCTTGAGTACCAGTGGGTTAGAGTCCACACTCTAACACTGATCCTTGACAATATAACCTTTGTTCCACCATCAACATCAATAGATTTCAAGTAAATTGGTACAATAAAAGCATCTTCAGAGAATTTTATAAATTAGTTTGTTATGATTCAATTATCAATGTTGTGATTGAGAAACATTATACAATGGCATAACCAATGTGAATTGTTTGGTTTTTTTATCTTTGAAAAGCTTCATATTGTCAAGACTGATATGTTCAAACTCCGCCATAAGCTTGTTGAGTTAGTTGAAGAGCTGAAGATGCGCAAGAAATGTGATGCTGACAATGAAGCTAAACTTCAGGACCTGGTTACCAAAAACCATATTCTTCAAAGGTCACTGGTCAGTATTTATAATAGACATAATTGGCCTTTGTATAATAATAAAATACAAACCTTTTTAGTTGAATAGCAATTTCATGAAAAGCTAAATTCGTTCAATCAGAATATGTACAACAATTTATTTCAAAACCACACATCTCTTGTAAATTAATACAAAAAGTCCAAAAATTCACTAATAAAACACATGTCTATTTAATGGTGAGTTCATTTAATAATATAATACATATCTAGTTAGTGCTGAGTTCATTCACTAATATTATACATGTCTAGTTAATAGTGAGTTCATTCAGTAATATAATACATGTCAAGTTAATGGTGACTTCATTCACTAATAAATATATGTCTAATTAATGGTGAGTTCATTCAGTAATTGGTGTCAATCATTTAATGTGCAGCTTAGTGAACAGCAAAGGTGTCAGGTTAAAGAGGAATCATCTGAAAGAGCAATGTTTGATATGAAACATCAGTACGAGGAGAAGATTAGGAGGCTTGAGATAGATCAGGTTAGCAGGCTTTTATTGTTCTAAGGCATACAGTTATACGTGTCTGTCACTAACATAGATGAATGTGTGTGTCAGTAACACAGCTGAATTTGCGTGTATCACAAAAGTAGCTGTGTATGTATCTGTCATTACACAGCTAAATGACTCTGTCACAGGGGAATGTGTGTCTATCACTAAAAAATGAGGAATATGTGCCTATCATTAAAACAAAATGAATGTGAATCTGTCACTAACACAGACCTAATGTGTATCTTGCACTTTCAAAACTGACTATGTACTTTGTTCAAACTTGTTATCTCTGTCATACAATCCTACAGAAACAAAAGGCTGTGAAGCTTGAATGTAGAGACTACATTGATGAGAAAATGAAGGAAGAACTGCAGCAGTTAAAGGTATGTGACTATGGTACACAAACAAAATACATTGACTACACAGAGTCTCAAAACTCACCAATAGAAACATTAGGATACATACTAGGTTTGTAAATTAGAATGTTTCATAGAAGATGTAATCGCTAGAGTTCTAGCATTTAGGATTTTTTAAAGAAATATTTGTTCAAGTATAGCAAAAAAATTCTAATTGGCTTTAAGATTCTATCTACACCAAGTAAAACCCCACATCCACCTTTAAAAATGTCGCCTTTAGAAACATTGTTATTGACACTTTTTGAATATCCACAGCACACCTTCATGGCTGTCCATACCAGGAAGCACATGCTTTCACCTTTGATACTAGAAGACAAATGAATCCCCATTCTTACTAGAGAATGCATGGTATTACTACCATACTAAAGAACAGTCTCACATAGATTACTAAATAGAAAAACTAGTATACAATCTCTACTGACACAGATCACTAACTAGTGTGCAATCTCTACTGACACAGATCACTAACTAGTATACAATCTCTACTGACACAGATCACTAACTAGTGTACAATCTCTACTGACACAGATCACTAACTAGTGTGCAATATCTCCTGACACAGATCACTAACTAGTGTACAATCTCTACTGACACAGATCACTAACTGGTGTCCAATCTCTACTGATGCAGATCACCAACTAGTGTACAATCTCTCCTGACCCTAACTAGTGTACAATCTCTACTGACACAGATCACTAACTAGTTTACAATCTCTACTGACACAGATCACCAACTAGTGTACAATCTCTACTGACACCGATCACCAACTAGTGTACAATATCTACAGACACAGATCACTAACTACTGTCCATTCTCAAATGATGCAGATCACCAACTATCATCAAGAGAAGACAATAAAAGAGCTAGAAGCTAAACTCCACTCACAAGAAAGCTCCAATGAGAATATGTTTACGCAAATGGTTGCGATAGAGAAAAAAATGTCTGCGGTTAATGAACACTACCTTACGACACAGAAATCTGTTTCAGATTTGAAGGAAATGGGTGAGTAGAGTAGTTGAACTCAATTATATCCGTAAACTGGCTTTAAGAAATACACAGCAGACCCTTGAATATAAGTCAATTTTCCTCATAAGCATAAGTCATTCAATGTTTTTCCACTGCACAATTCTGGAGGAAGATACCTACCAGTTAGTGTTATCCTAGTCCATCCTATAAACCAAATCATATTACCTATATAAACTAAATCATATTACCTATTGATGTTTATCTAAGTCCACCCTATAAACCAAATCATGTTACCTATATAAACTACATCAGATTAGCTATTACAGACCTGTTTACCTTCCAACTCTTAAAATTGTACACTATCCTCAAAATCGTTCAATACATTATCTGAATAGTAAAAAAACACAGTATATATAATATTTAGGCCTCAAAATTGTACAAAGTACGCCAAAATCGTAAGAGTAAACAGGTCTGCTATTGATGTTTTTCCCAGTCCATCTTATAATCCAAGAGTCACAATAAATAGTTAATAATTAGCTACTTATATACTCAAATATAATTTGATGAGGGAAAGGACGACAACATAATTTAAAACATATTTAAAAAATTTACATGTATACATTCATTTCTTAAATTTGAAATGAAACAAGATTTAGAGGCAAGAAAATTTCATGAGTAAGTTGTGGAGATATCATTGAAGTGCCTAGAGACAATGACAAAGTCGTGACATAAAAGTGACACACTGAGCTTATCAACTGCTCTCTCACATCTATTTCTCAATGTAAATGGATCAGCTAAGCCCTTTACTCTGTACTATAACAACTCCAAGTCTAAAGTACTAACTCTAACCTTTTACTAAAATAGTAAATCTAACCCTCTTTTTAGATAATATCTCTAGTCTTCTGTATAGGTTCTGACCGTAAACTTGCTGTTCTATATTAACTCTAATCCTTTGGTGAGGTACTTATTGCAAACTTATGTTAGATACTGTCCATAACATTGTATTAACTAGTGGTACTATTAATTCTGTTATGGTGTGTTGTGAGGTTCAATTGATGTGTCATGGGTATTAGGGTTGAATCTTTGCCTCAACATGAATACATAACAAATGTTTCTCTTTATTTTTTTTGTTTTCAATCAGGATTTTCAAAATCCTCACTAACCGTAAAAATAAAAAATTGAAAACTGTCTTCTCACTTTGAAATAGTAAATGAAATAATTTTATCATTATCTGCAGCGGTTTTGTGCACGTATCCAAGGCAGTTAAGGTTGTTTTTGGAATTGTTGTCTATTTTATTTTGGTCATGAAATATTGTTGCCTGGTTTGTCAAGTGTGTCAAGAAATATTGTTGCCTAAAATTGTTCTCAATTGCGTTATGGTCATGAAATATTGTTGATTGGAATTGTTGTCTATTGTTTCATGGTCATGCGAGGGCTAACATTGGCTTTCTTGCATCAAGTTTTTTAAAAATTTAACATATAAACCAGATAAGCCCCCCCCCCCCCCCCCCCCCCCCTCCCCCTTCAATCACTGGTGTATGTAGTCTTCTTTTGTTCACTTCCTTTTTCCCTCTCATATTATTTCTTTCATTGTAAGCTTAACATTCTTTCATTTAAATTAATTTCATACATTTTTTTGAGCTTTCTACCCCATAGAGCTGGTCAATTATTGCACTTTTCACTCCATAGAATTAGTATTTTATATAGAGAGTTATTATTTAGTTGCACTTTTCGCTCGATAGAGTTAGTATTTTAAAAAGTGTTAGTATTTTATTGCACTTTTCACTCGATAGAGTTAGTATTTTACAAAGAGTTAGTATTTTATTGCACTTTTCACTCGATAGAGTTAGTATTTTAAAAAGTGTTAGTATTTTATTGCACTTTTCACTCGATAGAGTTAGTATTTCACAAAGAGTTAGTATTTTATATAGAGAGTCAGTGTTTTATTGCAGTTTTCACTATATAAAGTTAGTAATTAAGTTTCTCTTCTCTTCCGTGCCACTTATTATCTAAGGGATTAAATTGGTTTGTTCATTTTCAATAGTTTTAAAAAAAGTAGACAAACAAAGTGAATGTTGGGTAAATAGATTTAATATCACAGCTTGTTATTAACATAATTTTGATGATCACAGTAATTGCAGACTAGGAGAAGTATCTAACAGTGTAAGGAAAAGATTTTACAAGTGATTTATTTATATTACTGTTTAATTTTTTATGATCTTTCTGTTGTCAAAATCATATTAGCATATGGATTCACCAACTTTTCTTTGACTTCAACATAATTGTAATTAGCCAAAGAAAAATAGTAGTAGATGAGATTAATTTCATAACAGTTAAACAAAGTTTGTAAAAATAAATGTGATTTTTAAAAAATAAAAATTTTCAGCATTATAGTAAATCAAGGTTTAAGCCAACAAGTATTGTGCACTTGAGACCAGATGCACATATCACAGTGTTGCTTGCACTTTAGACCAGATGTACATATCACAGTGTTGCTTGTTCAAACAAGGGCTTATCATAAATTGTTTAATGTGAGATCATTTAAAAGCAGATAATTACAACAATCACTAACATTTTTTTATTAACATTTTTGAAAATCTACATCGTACTTACCACGTTCAAATAAAATAATTTTTAATTTATTTGATAAAGAATGAAATTGTATTGATATTTAAGTGTAAAATATTTGTTTTTTAAACTAAGATAGATATGTTTTACAAAATTATTTCATCATAAGCAAACATTGACATCCACCAAAATCCAAGTGCACATTAAAAATAATATTGAAAATAAAATGAGAAAGAATAATGAAATTTGCTTTTAATGGCTATAATCAGAGCAGTTGGATGAATTTTGAAGGAGCTCTGTCACTTTTCATTTTTGTACCCCAGCAGGGCCAAGGTGGGATGGGCTCTTGGTAAGAATTAAACGGGAACACTATTTCTCAAGGTTTCAACACTAATTTTTGTCTCATGCCTAATTAATGGCTGCAAAAAAATATTTTCACATTTTAACAAAATAAAATAATTTAAAGTATTTGAATAAGAATTAAAACGAAAATGAAGTCACTAATCGAAATATGAAAAGTTAGTTATGTTGCTGAATTATTATGTCTGAATTAATGTATAAACCCAAAGCATTTATGTTTATTTAATTTTGTTTTTAAATAGTGTATATACCAGATGGAACCTTTGATTGTACCATTGTAATAAACTTGTTGTATACCCTTATAGCATTACAGTAAAAAAATAACAATCATATATACATTGTAAAAATTTCATTGTACTAGTAACTGAAGTAACAGTGATGAGGGCACAAGAAACCAGTGGGAAATTATAGCTACCAAATATTTGAATATTTCCCCCTTAAATTTGATGTTCACACCACAGGTTGTAACCAAACCACATATTAGGAATTCTAACCCTTGATGACATTCTATGTGTATCTACTGATGAATGGGGACACTCAGCAAAAGTACTGTGCTTCATTATCCCATCACTTATTCAACTTCCTGACAAGTGTTTTCCTTATCATCAGTTACAATTGAGAAATACTGATACAAACAGAAATAAGATTTACATTGGTCATCACTTGGTCATAAAATGTGTTAAGTCTAATCATTTATTTTTAAAAAAGTCCATAAATCTGACACAAGCAGCAAGTTTTAAATTATGTTCCCCCAGAAAAGAAATTTCTCATTGGTGTGAAGTTTTGTATAAAATGTACATTATTTTTATGGAAATATGAAGTTGTCCAAATATTCTAACCCAAATATGTATAACTGTTTGAAACTTGGCATTGTGATGAAAATTCATGAGGTAAGTCCTGTTTTGGTTGTTTATTATATCAGGTGAAAACAAAAGTGAATACATACAAAAAATAGAAGAATTGTCATGGATGGAATAAACATAGTCTTTTGAGAAAGTAACAGTAAACATATTTATGATATTTAAACTATGACATGGTAATAATTATAAAGGATTGTTTTATTTTCAATGGTGTAGGCAGTTACACATTTTTCTGCAATGGAATCTTTTAGCAGTCTAAGAGACTCTAAGGATTTACCAATTAAAAAATCCATGTCCTGTAATTTTATTGAACTCCGCTTGTTTTGGAGATGATTTTGACCACTTATATATACATATATATTTAAATTCAAGTGGGATGTGGATTTATATAAATCCTATTTTTAATTTGTAAAAAATAGTTTTTGTAAGGGATAATAAAACGGCATATCTGTGTATGATAGTATTATCTCTAATTCACAGGTTTAAGCATCGGAAGACATCCTATGATAAAACAGTTTTATTAAGATCAGTTGTTTAGATACATACAATCACCACATGTCATTGCTTTCAGTGCAAAACCATAGCATCAGGCAAACACTTAAATATTCTCTTACATTTCTTTATCCTATTTGAAAAAAATATTCTCCCCAGGTGAGACTTCTCAAAAGTAATTTTATGATCAAATTTTACTATTGTTACATTAAGCTTTACAGGTTAACATTTCTGTTCATGTAATATTAAGATTCCAACAGTATGATAAAATCAATTGGACAATAAGGCAGTTTAGTCATCACAAAAATAGTTATGCCACATTATATCCTTTATTGCTTGAGAGAGAAACTTTATTCAAGGGAAGTCAAGGGACATAATTCAACATTTACCCAGACAACATTCTTCAGTAACATTTCAATTTAATACCAAACAAAGTTAGGTACTTTTGCTGCTAAGTTTATTGTACATTATTAAAGTATATACTGGCCTTTTTAAAATATGCTTTTAAAAATTGTACATATATTTAAACTCATTAAAATTAGACGTTAGCTGAGGATGGAATGTCGTTTAAAATTGAATTTGCTCTTAATAAATTTAAAATACGTTTCATTTTGACATTATTTATAATCTTACACCAAATACAATGATCCTTGAATTACCAACAATATCATTCTCATAACAATAGAAGAAGAAGTTCAAAAGACTTAATTAATACAAGAGCTGGACAATTTTTGGTGCCAAAGGTTATAAAAGTCTAATAAAAAAACGTTTCCATCAATGAATTGCTTCTAAGTAGGTCAATGGTAGCCATCCTCGTCCTCTTCTCGCGCTGGAGACATTCTCCTGTCATCACTGCTACGAGGATTGCCCCGAGAGTTTGCTCGAGAGGTAGAACGAGAAGCTGGTCCATTATGGCCAGCCATAATATCTGGTAAGGTTCGTTGTTTGGGAGTGGCAAGAGCCAGTTTTCGGTAGCGTTGTTTGAGCTGTAAATAATTGACATCAATTGGTTTGTTTCATTGTGCAATGACACGCATTTAAGTTAGCTCACATGGTTAGCTGCATATTTCATCAGACTTATTATAATAAATAGTTATTAGTTTGCTTTATTTCAAACGGTAATACTAATTAGGCTCCTGGTAACAAATATCTGAAGACAATCAATCATCTTGATAACAATGAAGACTTATTGTTGTCTCTTCTTCTTCCAATGCTTATGAAGTGAGTGGTGACATATTCTTATGATATGATTCAATTGTACTATCAATGATATCTATGTTTGTAATAATTCTTCAAATGCTTATTAAGCCAGTGGTGACATATTCTTATGATATGATTCCATTGTACTATCAAGGATATCTATGTTTGTGATTTGATAACATTGTCCTATCAGCCATAACTAAGTTTGTAGTGATTTGATAAAATTGTCCTCAATGTCATATCTACATTTGCAGTAATTTAATAACATTTTCCTACTCTGTCATATCTACATTTTTTAGTTATTTGATTACATTACGCTATAAGTCATATCTAAATTTGGAGCAATTTGTTTACATTTAGTGATATTATTAAATTGTCCTGACATTGCTATTGTTCACATTGTTATAGTTAATTTTGTCATTAGAACTGTCCTTTGATGTTATCTATGTTAATCTTACGACACAGAATTCACTCTTTTAAACAGCCATGTATAATTATATTTTGGTCTCTCGCGTTACACGCAAAACTCTATGTACGCCAAGTCTGGAACATGGGCCGTAAGTTGCTGACCCCTGTCCTAGGGAATCAGAAAAAATGTGCCAGAACTGGCAGACAGCAGCTCAGAGGGGTTTGTTCAAAGTTAATAAAGAACCCGTGAGAGTTCCATACAAAGATGCTTATTAACTGGAACATCATCCATAGTAAAACTGGAATGTAAACAGCATCCCTAGTAAGAGACTATATTACAAGACTCTTGTTGCTGACTGTGGTCCGAGTATGATAATATATTACATGAACCTTGTAGCTGACAGTATCTGGTCTATCCCTAGTAAGAGAATCTATGACTTGACCCTATTTGTACCCACCTCTTGGTTTTCACGCCACAACTCATCTTTCTCACTGGCCAGCTTGTTCTTTTGTTTGTAGGATTCATCAATTGTTGATTCCATTTTCTGGTTTCTGGACTTCAGCAAACCCTGCAACAAGTGATCCAAATGGCATTGAGTTTCATTGAATAGTTTTGAAATAAAAATACAGGACACAATAGACAGGAAACAAGAGACAGGACACAAGAGACAGGACACAGCAGACAGGACATTAGGGACATGTTTGATCAAGTTATAATGTGGATACTTTGGTTGGTTACAATGTGGATACTTTGGTTGGTTACAATGTGGATACTTTGGTTGGTTACAATGTGGATACTTTGGTTGGTTAGTTGAAGGAATGTTAAACACAAACATCACAGAGGAAAGCTTATAATTAAAGCTGAAGAGCTGTATGACACAAGATTTTATTTTATGAATCTTCTAAGCATAAAAATGACAGTCCAAGTCCATGATGCTGTTCATCAATATGGACATCAATCACACACCTGGTCTATGGGGCAACATATCAATATGGCCATCAATAGCACACCTGGTCTATGGGGCACACATCAATATGGCCATCAATAGCTCATCTGGTCTATGGGGAAACATATCTATATGGCCATCAATAGCACACCTGGTCTATGGGGAAACATATTGATATGGCCATCAATAGCACACCTGGTCTATGGTGCAACATATCAATATGGCCATCAATAGCACACCTGTTCTATGGGGCAACATATCAATATGGCCATCAATAGAACACCTGGGCTATGGGGCAACATATCAATATGGCCATCAATAGCACACCTGGTCTATGGGGCAACATATCAATACGACCCTCAATAGAACACCTGGTCTATGGGGCAACACATCAATATGGCCATCAATAGAACACCTGGTCTATGGGGCAACACATCAATATGGCCATCAATAGCACACCTGGTCTATGGGGCAACATATCAGTTTGGCCATCAATAGCACACCTGGTCTATGGGGCAA
>CAXITT010000477.1:321872-362087 GCA_964033795.1 Lymnaea stagnalis | reverse complement strand
TCTATGGGGCAACATATCATTATGCCCATCAATAGCACATCTGGTCTATGGGGCAACATATCAATATGGCCATCAATAGCACATCTGGTCTATGGGGCAACATATCAACATGGCCATCAATAACACACCTAGTCTATTGGGTAACATATCAATATGGCCATCAATAGCACACCTGGTCTATGGGGCAACATATCAGTATGGCCATCAATAGCACACCTGGTCTATGGGGCATCATATCAATATGGCTATCAATAGCACACCTGGTCTATGGGGCAAGATATCAATATGGCCCTCAATAGAACACCTGGTCTATGGGGCAACATATCAATATGGCTATCAATAGCACACCTGGTCTATGGGGCAACACATCAATATGACCATCAATAGAACACCTGGTCTATGGGGCAACACATCAATATGGCCATCAATAGCACACCTGGTCTATGGGACAACATATCAATATGGCCATCAATAGCACATCTGGTCTATGGGGCAACATATCAATATGGCCTCAATAACACACCTGGTCTATCGGGCAACATATCAATATGGCTATCAATAACACACCTGGTCTATGGGGCAAGATATCAATATGGCCCTCTAACATATCTATATGGCCATCAATAGCACACCTGGTCTATGGGGAAACATATTGATATGGCCATCAATAGCACACCTGGTCTATGGGGCAACATATCAATATGGCCATCAATAGCACACCTGGTCTATGGGGCAACATATCAATATGGCCATCAATAGAACACCTGGACTATGAGGCAACATATCAATATGGCCATCAATAGCACATCTGGTCTATGGGGCAACATATCAATATGGCATCAATAGCACACCTGGTCTATCGGGCAACATATCAATATGGCTATCAATAGCACACCTGGTCTATGGGGCAAGATATCAATATGGCCCTCAATAGAACACCTGGTCTATGGGGCAACATATTAATATGGCCATCAATAGCACACCTGGTCTATGGGGCAACATATCAATATGGCCATCAATAGAACACCTGGTCTATGGGGCAACACATCAATATGGCCATCAATAGCACACCTGGTCTATGGGGCAACATATCAATATGGCCCTCAATAGAACACCTGGTCTATGGGGCAACACATCAATATGGCCATCAATAGAACACCTGGTCTATGGGGCAACACATCAATATGGCCATCAATAGCACACCTGGTCTATGGGGCAACATATCAGTTTGGCCATCAATAGCACACCTGGTCTATGGGGCAAAATATCAATATGGTCATCAATAGCACACCTGGTCTATGGGGCAATATATCAATATGGCCATCAATAGCACATCCTGTTTTCAGGGAAACATATCAACATGACCATCACACCAATAGCACATCCTGTTTATAGGGAAACATATCAACATGACCATCACACCAATAGCACATCCTGTTTACAGGGAAACATATCAACATGACCATCACACCAATAGCACATCCTGTTTACAGGGAAACATATCAACATGACCATCACACCAATAGCACATCCTGTTTACATAGAAACATCAACATGACCATCACAACAATAGCATATCCTAACCATGGGGCAACATATCAACATGGCCATCAATAGCATATCCAGTCTATAGGGTAACATTTCAAAATGGCCATCAAAAGCAGATTCATTTTATGGGGCAATATGGCCATCAAGAGCAGATTCAGCCTATGGGGCAACATAAGAGCAGATGCAGCCTATGAGGCAACATAAGAACAGATGCAGCCTATGGGGCAACATAAGAACAGATGCAGCCTATGGGGGTAAAGATAAGAACAGATGCAGCCTATGGGGCAACATAAGAACAGATGCAGTCTATGGGGCAACATAAGAACAGATGCAGCCTATTGAGTAACGTTTTTGAAAACTGCTGTTGTTTCATTTTATATTCTTATAAAAAATATTTGCTTTTCAAGGCACTACCTAAATGAATTTATTTCTATTCAAAGTGATAAAAAATGTCTGCTTTGATATTGAGTATTGAAAGTTATTAACACTAGGTGTTCTTTTAGTCTGCACCCTCTGCCATTTGTCTATATACCACTATAAGAGCACTCTTCTCTGAACCTGCATTTCTTAGATAAATTATCTTTTGTTTTTATCCAACAAAAATCTATTGCAATCCTAAAGGAAATGTTAACAGCCATTCATCAACTGTAACTTCTATCCCTGTTGTTAGCTAAAAATCCCATTTCTGTTGACAGCTGTAAATCCCATTTCTGTTAGCTGTAAAACCCGTCTCTGTTGACAGCTGCAAAGCCCATCTCTGTTGACAGCTGTAAAGCTCATCTCTGTTGTCAGCTGTAAAGCTCATCCCTGTTGACAGCTGTAAAGCTCATCTCTGTTGACAGCTGTAAAGCTCATCTCTGTTGACAGCTGTAAAGCCCATCTCTGTTGTCAGCTGTTTAAGTCAATAGAAAAGCTGATGTTATAAAATTTCCAACTCACCTTCTCTTCATTGAGTCTCCTGGTCTGTGTCCTCAGCAATGTGACCTCATCTGACAGGATTCTGATCTGATGGACCATGTCCTTGTCTGGGTCACGAAGGTGAAGGATTTCTTTGTGTTTCTGATCCACCAGCACCTGAAGTCTGGCATTCTCAGACTGGAGTTTGGCCAGGTCGTTGGACATGAGTTGGTTCTCATTGTCTCGGTCCTCTAGCTGTGCAAGGACAATGACATTTCATGGGTTAGCAATGGTTGGACATCACCTCACAGTGTGGCTAAATTAAGTTATGAATTGTGTTTGTTTGTGTGTGTGTGTTTGTGGTTGGGGGGCGGGGGTTAATGACCAAAAAGTGACCTCAGGATTCTGCCAAATATATATTTACATATCAAATTGAGATCAAATTTCATTTGAGAGTATAGTAAGGTCAGTGGTTTGTTTGATTGACAAATATAAGTAAATCATAAGCCCCCTTTGTTTTTTATAATTTATAAATAAGATATATTATAGATTTTATGCAGTATGTAATATGTTGTTTTTAAATGTAATCCTTTCTGTCATTGCTAATTTTTATGTGAAGCGCAGTGGGCCTAGCCCTAAGCTGGGGTGCTGCTTTATATAAAACCACTTAATAATAATAATGATAACAGTCCTCTGATTCATACAACATATGGACTAAATAATATCTGCACCTGTTCTGCACCTGATTCATGCACAATATGCACTATGTAATAGCTGTACCTGCTTCATATAACTTGACTGACCTGACCTTGGCAGACCAGACAAGCAGTGACAAGTGTGCCAAAGCTCTACCTACAATCTACACATGATGCTATTATCTTGTCTCTAGTCTCTAGCTGTAAATGTTCTGTAGCTGCTTCATACAACTTGACTGATCTGACCTAGGCAGACCGGACCAGTAGGGACAGGTGTGCCAAAGCTCTACCTACAAACTACAGATGATGCTATTATCTTGTCTCTAGCTGTAAATGTTTAGTCACTGTCTAGTCTAGTTACCCTTTTCTTCAGCTTCATGTTGTCCTGCCTGGCTTCTTGATAACTTTTGTCCAGCCGGTCATAGTCACCTTGTTGTTCTCTGACTTTGGAGATAAGACTTTGTTTATCACTCTCAGCTTCCTGGAGGTCTCTCTTTAGCTGCCAGTTTTCAGCATCGAGGTCCTTTAAAAATTCAATATTATGATATGATTAATTTTTGAAAATTTGAAAACTAAATGAGTAAATACAAAGTTTTCTGAATGTTGGATGGAGCACTTAACATTATGCACCCAGGTGTATCCAGAAATCCCCCCCCCCCCCCCATGAAAACCAAACACTCAAACTCTAAAATGATTTGTAACAAAATTTTGCATTATATAAATTGGTTTCTGCTAGACAGATGTAATCACAGTGTAAGCTATTGCCCTCCTCCCCCTTTTGTTTTCTGGGGAAACCCCCCACCCCTTCCCAGTTGATATAAATAATTAATCAGTCTTTCAAAGATGTAAACAGATCATTTTAGTAATAAAATAATTATTATCAGACCTTAGATAAAAGCAATTCTGTAAAATTAGAATGTGTCCTGGCATTCTTTATTTTTACTTTGATGAAGAATACAAAATAACCAATGATAAATGTTTACCATGAGTTTGAGTCTAATACATTTCTCACTTCTTCATCTTGAGAGTGAGTGAGAGGGATTGAGAGAGAGTGAGAAGGAGGAGGATGATGACAATAAAAACTCATACAAATACAATAATATTGAAAGTTTTGATTTTCCAAACCATTGGAACCGAGGCAGTTTGGGAAACCTATTTTTTTTTGATGATTGAATCTCCCATGGAAAGGTTCAAGAAATTGAGAGAGACACTGGCACTTCCCATAAATATCATTTTGGATAATAGTAATAGGCCTATATGTTTGTTTGGAGAATGGATGTTCCACTGAATATATAGAAAAGTAGAGACAAGAACAAACTGAAAGACAAATAACATGAATTCAATATTTGTACAGGACAAAATAGTTCTTTAGTTGTTTTAATTCTCAATTGTTGGTTTCAATTGTTATTAACCTATTGGATGTCTTTTCTTTTTTTGCTATGTAGGGTTTAAGTCAAATTGATGGTTTTCTCAGCTGGGGTCTAAAAAATGTTTTATATGGGTGAAAGTTTCTACAGATACAGATCAATATGTTAGATTACTTTGATGTGTAGGCTACTATTATTACTATATATACTTTAACATACTTAATGATAATTTTCTATTTAAGAGATATAATTAAAAGTGATATAAATATTTAGAGCTCCATATTTATTTCATAATAAAGCTCAGCTGGAGAAAAATTCATCTAAGTATATTGAAATAACACTTTAACAATTAAGTAAAAGTCACACAATTTATTTAAAAACGTCAAGTTTTCATTTTAAAAAATCCATTATATAGACTGTACCGGTACCAATGTTTCTTGGAATCACTTCAGAAATCTACACTGCATATAAGTTTACTATAATTTTTAGGAAAAAAAAAAAAATACAAAAAGAAAGATAGTTTTACTATTATTTTTAAAAAATCTTAGAATCAATCTCCATGACAGTTTGACAGTTGTTCCTTTGGAATAGTATTATAAATCTAGACTAACTTAAAGTTTAGTGTTAACTTTAAACAACTGTCCCAGTTTCTTTGACACATTTATTAGATTGTCATTGTTATCACAACTATAATAATGGCATTGTTATCACAATTATAAGATTGACATTGTTATCACAACTATAAGATTGACATTGTAATCACAACTATAAGAGTGACATTCTTATCCCCACTATAAGATGGAACCCTTTTTACCACTATACAATTCTCATTGTTATCACCACTATTAGATGGAACCCTTATCACCACTATAAGATTGACATTGTCATTATCACTTGCAGGTTGACATTGTTATCACCCCTTATAAGATTGACATGACATTATCACTAGCAGATTTACATTGTTATCACCACTATAAGATTGACATTATTATCACCAATATAAGATTGCAGTAGCTAATACCAAGTCTAACAGTGCAGAAATACTTTTGCCTCTAGAGAACAGTGTAGTTAAAGGAATGATAAACTAACATAGAAGTGAGCATAGCTGAGACTGTTCCTGTGAGGGAGTGCAATTGCTACAAAATTCTGTCCCTGGCGTACAACTGCATAAATGGCTCAGCACTGGAATATCTCAAGGAACTGATTTATAAACATGTATCCTTGAAGAGCCTGCGGTCTTCAACACAGTACTTACTGAGAATTCCTAGTGTGGATGAACACAGAAAAAAGTCTTATGGTGTGCGCTCTTTTGAAGCGATAGCGCCAAAGTTATGGAACAGTTTTCCTCAATCTTTGAGGGGAATTGTAAATCATAAAAAATCATTTAAGAAAAAATTAAAACCTTTTTTGTTTAAATAGATTTCGGACGACCAGAGCGCAGTGAGCATGCTAAAGTGGCATGGATACCAGCGCGATATAAATATCATATCAATCAATCAATAGAAAGATAAGTAATTAAAGAAATAACTAACATTGAATTCAGCATACCTGGGACTGTTTGTTGTATCATAGAAATAATAAGATAAGTTATTAAAGAAAAAACTAACATTGAAGTCAGTGTACCGGAGACTGTTGTGCCATAAAAATATGAAAAGAAGTAATTAAAGAAATAACTAACATTGAAGACAGCATACCTGAGACTATTTGTTGTGCAATTGAAATAGTAAGATAAGTCATTAAAGAAATAACAAACATTAAAATCAGCATACTTTAAAGTTTTGTACCATTGAAATATGAAGAGAATTAAGTATGAAAGATAAGCCTTTAGCAAATATTGAGATCAAACCTTTATTCTATGTTAAATAAACATAAAGTAAGGGCATTGATATCATTGGTAAACGGGAGTGAGTTAGCAACACTTCATTGAATTAGAAACACTTCAGTACCAGTATGCATTAAAAAAAATTCCCAGAGAATATGTGCCACCCCAAGGTTCTAATATACCAGCTTATAAAAGAGACTTACTTGAGTCAGTGAATGTATTTGTTGTATCAGTAAATGTATTCTCTAATAATTACTCCAATTTACCTGCAAACGTTTTTCCTTCTTATCCTTATCATCCTCCACATCATTGTTTTCTCTTTGGGCTTGTCTCAATTTCTCCTGGAGAATCTCTTTGTCTGTTTTCTGTTTTTCAATGCCGTCTTTAATTGCCATCACCATAGACCTTGATATCAAAATAAATTGTCAGACAGAAATTTAATAAAATTGTCATTGATACCAGTACAAAACAAATAGAAATCTGTTTAAGTTAAAGTTAAAGGGACCTTCATTCCAAGACAAAGCAAAATAGAAATCTGTTTAAGTTAAAGGGACCTTCATTCCGAGACAAAGCAAATAGAAATCTGTTTAAGTAAGTCAAAGAGACCTTCATTCCAAGACAAATCAAATGGAAAGCTGTTCAACATGGAAATGTAAAAAAATCAAGTAGAAATCGGTTGTAATGTACATAAATACCAACACTTAACAAAACAGAACAAAACAAAAGATATCTGTTAAAGTTAACCTTCATCAGAAATAAACAAATATAGAAAATTTTGTTGCCTTCAAACCTATTAATATGATCTTTGGGTTTAACAAAGCTAAACTTGATTACCTGTCAGGCGGGTCATCTCTAGGGGTTGCACCACCCCTATTTTTCCGAGTAGATTTGAGTGGGTCATCAACACTTAGTTTACACAATTCTATCTCTTCATGAACTTGACCTATTGGAAGAAAATTTTGTTGATGACAATTGAAAGAAAAGCATTCTACCACTATCAACTTAAAATCTAGCTAAAGCACTACACTACATTGTTTGAACATCTCAAGACTGTCATTACTATCAACTTAAAACTAGTTAAAGCACTACATTGTTTGAAGATCTCAACATTCTCATTACTATCAACTTAAAACTAGTAAAACTTAAATCACTACATTGTTTGAAGATCTCAACACTCTCATTACTATCAACTTAAAACTAGTAAGGCTTAAAGCACTACATTGTTTGAAGATCTCAACACTCTCATTACTATCAACTTAAAACTAGTAAAACTTAAAGCACTACATTGTTTGAACATCTCAACAGTATCACTTCTATCAACTTAAAACTAGTAAAACTTAAAGCACTACATTGTTTGAACATCTCAACACTATCAATTTAAATCTACTTATACACTACATTTGCTGGTGTATTAATTTGAGATATAATTAAATTGCAAGTGAATTTCATTTAGCATTTAAAATGGTCCGTAATAATATAGAAGTATGATACTTTTAAGACTAAAACGGCATCTTCTCACTATTATTATGTTCTGAAAGTGTGGTTTATGTGAATGTGAAATGAATGTGTGGGTCATATGCACTGAAAGTGTGGGTCATGTGGTAACAAGGGCTTGGGAATATGGGAGTTGCTATTGGATGTGTTCATTGATGTACTGAAGATGTGGGTGCTGTGGTTTATTATGAATGACAGTTGGGAGGGGGTTGAGATGAGTTCATTGATGTACTGAAGATGTGGGTGCTGTGGTTTATTATGAATGACAGTTGGGAGGGGTTGAGATGTGTTCATTGATGTACTAAAGATGTGGGTGATGTGGTTTATTATGAATGACAGTTGGGAGGGGTTGAGATGAGTTCATTAAAGTACTAAAGATGTGGATGATGTGGTTTATTATGAATGACAGTTGGGAGGGGTTGAGATGGGATGTGTTCATTGATGTACTGAAGATGTGGGTGATGTGGTTTATTATGAATGACAGTTGGGAGGGGTTGAGATGTGTTCATTGATGTACTGAAGATGTGGATGATGTGGTTTATTATGAATGACAGTTGGGAGGGGTTGAGATGTGTTCATTGATGTACTGAAGATGTGGGTGCTGTGGTTTATTATGAATGACAGTTGGGAGGGGTTGAGATGAGTTCATTGATGTACTGAAGATGTGGGTGCTGTGGTTTATTATGAATGACAGTTGGGAGGGGTTGAGATGTGTTCATTGATGTACTGAAGATGTGGGTGCTGTGGTTTATTATGAATGACAGTTGGGAGGGGTTGAGATGAGTTCATTGATGTACTGAAGATGTGGGTGCTGTGGTTTATTATGAATGACAGTTGGGAGGGGTTGAGATTGGATGTGTTCAATGATGTACTGAAGATGTGGGTGCTGTGGTTTATTATGAATGCCAGTTGGGAGGGGTTGAGATTGGATGTGTTCATTGATGTACTGAAGATGTGGGTGCTGTGGTTTATTATGAATGCCAGTTGGGAGGGGTTGAGATTGGATGTGTTCGATGATGTACTGAAGATGTGGGTGCTGTGGTTTATTATGAATGACAGTTGGGAGGGGTTGAGATGAGTTCATTGATGTACTGAAGATGTGGATGCTGTGGTTTATTATGAATGACAGTTGGGAGGGGTTGAGATTGGATGAGTTCATTGATGTACTGAAGATGTGGGTGATGATAAATGTAAAGAAGTTTAATTTTAAATGATTCAAATTATGCTATAAATAGAATAGAGTTGATTACAAAATTTTAAATTTCATCTTAAAATTTATTAAAAGTATAAGATAAAATTAAGCATTTTGCAGAAAGCCAACTATTCTTACAAAACCTAGGAAGAAACAAGGAATACCCACCAATTCTGAAACCTAGGAAGAAACAAGGAATACCCGTCAATTCTGAAACCTAGGAAGAAACAAGGAATACCCACCAATTCTGAGGAGAACCAAGTTGGAAAGATGGGAGGCGTCAGCTGGTCTCTGGGCATTGCTAAGGTCGGTTTGGTTCGGCCTGTTGTACAGAATGGGGTCCAGGTGTTTATGTATGGCCTCGTTCAGGTTGGCGGTCACCTGGGGTGAGGATGAGGCGTTGGGGTCCATGATGTCATCTCGGACAGCCTGGGTGATCTTTGCTGAGAGCGGGACGACTTTGGTCTCTGCGATTCCATTTTCTCTGAGCTGGGTGGCTATCTTGTCTTGTAAGACGTCATCTAGTTCTGAGGACACATAAACAGTAGCTGTATTGACATGGCTTAGACATTAGCTGTATTGACATGGCTTAAATAGCGGCTGCATTGACATGACTTAAACTTAAATAACAGCTGTATTGACATGTCTTAAATAACAGCTGTATTGAAATGGCTTAAATAACAGCTGCATTGACATGGCTTAAATAACAGCTGTATTGACATGGCTTAAGTAACAGCTGCATTGACATGGCTTAAATAACAGCTGTATTGACAAGGCTTAAATAACAGCTGTATTGACAAGGCTTAAATAACAGCTGTATTGTCATGGCTTAAATAACAGCTGTATTGACATGGCTTAAATTAGTTAAATAGCAGCTGTATTGACATGGCTTAAATAATAGCAGTATTGAAATTAATTAAAATAATAGTTGTATTGTCCATACATGACTTAACTAATAGCTATATGGACATGGGTTTGAAAGCATATGTGTTAACATGGCTTAACCAACAGCTATATTGACATGCCTTAAATAACAGCTGCATTGACATGACTTAACTAACAGCTGTATTGACATGACTTAACTAACAGCTGTATTGACATGACTTAACCGACCGCTTGATTGACATGGCATAACTGACAGATTAAATGACATGAAATAACCACGTGCTGCATTGTCACTGTATTACTTTAAATAAAATTTCAATGTTTTAGGTTAATTGGGTTTGACAAACTTTCTTTGAACTAGAACAGAGGTGTGCACATTTATTTAGCTGTGAGTCAGATTCAAGAGGTAACAGTGGCGTGGGGGCCCGAAGGGTGAAAAAAGGTTGGGGAAGGGGCGGTGGAGGGGGGGTGATCGTTTTTACCAGGGACTTTATTATTTCCCCAGAAAAGTGAAACAACCCCATACAGTACTAAATAGTAAGTAGTAACATCTGAAACAACCCCATGCAGTACTAAATAGTAAGTAGTGACATCTGAAACAACCCCATACAGTACTCAATAGTAAGTAGTGACTTCTGAAACAACCCCATACAGTACTTAATGGTAAGTAGTGACATCTGAAACAACCCCATACAGTACTTAATAATAAGTAGTGACATCTGTAATAGAAAATTTAAAGTACAAGTTTTTTTTTTTCTCTTTTTCCTTTAAATGATATTTTCTTTTAAAGTAGCGCCAACTATTTAAAACGGAGGGGCGAGGCACTTATTGGCTCGTGAGCCACAGTTTTCAACCCCTGAATTAGAACATAAACTTATTGGCTCGTGAGCCACAGTTTTCAACCCCTGAATTAGAACATAAACTTATTGGCTCGTGAGCCACAGTTTTCAACCCCTGAATTAGAACATAAACTTATTGGCTAGTGAGCCACAGTTTTCAACCCCTGAATTAGAACATAAACTTATTGGCTCGTGAGCCACAGTTTTCAACCCCTGAATTAGAACATAAAATTGCAAAGAAAAGAGTTTTAATTAAATTTTAATGTGTATTTTAAAGAAACTTATCATGTTTCAAAGCAACTATTACTATTGTATACATTAGGAAGGAATTGTTGCAATAAAGCAATTCAAAGTAAGCGACAATTATTATTACAATTGGTTGGCTCTCTTCTATTATTGTTATTGTCCATCTTCATACTATCTAGGGCAATGCATCACTGTAACGGTGATAGATTTGGTTCACGACGTCCTGAAATTATTCTAAGTGCTCATCTACAATGCTCTTTTAAATACATATGTGAATGTGCCTACTGTTTTACCTGTTCCGTCATAATATTTTCGCCGGACACTAGTAACTTTGGTATCCTTCTGCTCGTTCTTATCCTTGACCTTGTTCTTTGACTTGTTAGGGTGCTTATTGTTATTATCCGTGTCATGATCGTTCGGGCGTTTTGTTTTCCCATCGTCATGATCGTTCTGGCGTTTGGTTTTCCCATCGTCATGATCGTTGTCTTCGCGACGCCTGGAAGTGTTGGGTGACTGTTCCGGTTTGTGACCTACTGGCCTGTCACTGCCATAGTAGTCAATGGCTCGGCGTTCTTCTCCAGTTTCCATGGATGGACCAGAAACAGTTACACACTACACATCCCCAAAGATGTGGCCATCGAGTACTATACTACACACAAAACGTCCAGCCTTGTTGATGTATGTCTCGTATATCAGGGACACCAAGTACTGTTGCCAAGATCCACCGTTATCAACGGACAGAGAAAAGGGCTGGAATTGCCAGGCGGAAAAAAAAACCACGTGTGTACACAGTGATTAAAGGTAGAAATCCTATTCCGCTTTTCTACAAGTGTGTTGTCTAACTCAAACAGATACGTCTTATCTAAGGGTCTCCTACGGCAATGAGAACGAGATTTGATGATTCAACCGTAGCTTATAGCCACTGCTTTCCTCTGACTAGTTAGATACACGGTGTTATCGCACAGAGCTTGGGCCAAGTGCTTCCATAGACACCGCGCTATTCACACTTTCACCCCGCTAGTGTCCCATTCCCTCGACCCTTTCAGCCGGGCACAAAAGAGAGATAGGCCAAGACATAAAAGCTACGGCAGTAAGGGTTTGGTGCTATGTGGATTCACCAGGACTCTCGTAGGCCTGAATAATGTAAGGACGGCCTCGGTGGCGATTTCAGTGCTGACATCCATACTCGACACCCCACGCCACCCCCTGTCTATTTCTAAATATTATGTATATGAGGACAGGTAAAACAATTTTTTTTTAGTTCGGTTTCCCTCTCCCTGTGAATTTTGTTGGCTTATGGCGTAACTGGTCTGTCACTGTAATACCCGATGGGTGGTATGTGGTAGCTCAATCTATTAACGTCAACGTGTGTGGAAAATAACCCAAGAAAACAATAAAGACAAGATAGAGAAATGAACTGATGATATCTTCAGGACTAAGAGTCCTTTCGGTTATTTCATCCCGTTGCGCCTTAAGACCCTCGCGAGCAAAGTTTAATCGGCGCCCCCCCCCCTCCCCATTTTGAGAGGAGCTGTTAAAACAATAAAGAGTTCCCCATACTGCAAACATGAAGGTTGATCGAATTTAACATGTAAGCCTGTTTGGTCTCGACTTTCAAGCTTGCAGGAGGATACACGTTACAATAAGTGAAAGCTCAAATAAACATAACTAAAAAAACGTCCGTAAATTGTGTGTGCGATATCTTCAGTCCCTAAAGGGATTCTTTGATTCTTTCTAGTTTTTCGACAGCTATGTTGAGAAGTTGTATTGGCCGGGGTTTGAGGAGGGGCTGGGGGGTTAAGGTGTTCAAGATAAGCATTCAGGAATTCATTTATATCACAAACACACTGGATCTGTCACACATTGGTGCTACGTATAAACAGTTATTGATTAATTTGTAGGACCAATACATCTGTCACACATTGGTTCTAAGTCTAAACAGTTAGATATTGAGGTAGATTGCAAGGGTTCTTATGATTTCAATAAACGTTATTCAAGTCGTATTCCCGGCCATATACCCCTAACTTTATTTATCCGGATGATACCCCATTCTGACTCCACTATTGCGGACTGTATCCCATTCTGACTCCACTATTGCGGACTGTACCCCATTCTGACTCCACTATTGCGGACTGTACCCCATTCTGATCCAAAAATTCCAGGTTAAACCACTCCCGACCCCACTATTCCTGACCTTATCACTCCTGATTCCAACATTGGAGACTCCACTATTCCTGACCTTATCACTCCTGATTCCAACATTTGAGACTCCACTATCCTGACCTTATCACTCCTGATTCCAACATTTGAGACTCCACTATCCTGACCTTATCACTCCTGATTCCAACATTTGAGACTCTACTATTCCTGACCTTATCACTCCTGATTCCAACATTTGAGACTCTACTATTCCTGACCTTATCACTTCTGATTCCAACATTTGAGACTTCACTATTTCTGACTTTCCCATTCCAGATACCAACATTTGAGACTCTTCTATTCCTGACTTTCCAATGTCTCATTCCAACATTTGAGATTCTACTATTCCTGACTTTCCCATGCCTGATTGCAACATTTGATACTCCACTTTTCCTTAACTGCAACCTTCCAGACTATTACACTCCTGACTCCGTTAATCCATACTGTATCACTCCCTATCCCAAATTCCTAATTGTACCACCCCGAATTCCTGTTGTACCACCCCCAATTTCCTGATTGTAACACCCTAAATTCCTGATTTTACCACCCTAAATTCCTGATTGTACCACCCCAAATTCCTGATTGTACCACCCCAAATTCCTGATTGTACCACCCCAAATTCCTGATAGTACCACCACAAATTCCTATTTTCGAGTCTGTTCTGCTTCTAATTTCAAAATTTTTGAATTGGCCACCTCATATACCAACATTCCAGACCGCAGTTGTCTTGGAAGCTGGGTAAACACATCTCTATATACAAGGGTAAACACATCTCAAAATACAAGGGTAAACACATCTCAATATGCAATGTTCATTGAATTAAACCCATTTTTAACATACAACCTATTTAACCTTATTTTCACTGTTTGTGTTTAAATAGACTTGACAATATGGAAGGCGGTGTAGGGCATCACAGTTGATGTTTGTGTTTAAATAGACATGACAAAATGGAATGTGGTGAAATGGATCACAGTTGGTGTTTGTGTTTAAATAGACATGACAAAATGGAAGGTGGTAAAATGAAACACAGTTTATGTTGAAGACATGGACAAAGAAAGTCGTGATTATTGTCCAAAGACTTCAATACGGCGAACTAAATGGACAATTCAGGTATTGGACCCACACATAAAATAATCAATATAAATAATAATTACGTAGAACTATTTACACCACTGACACTGAAATATGACTCAAGATATATTTAGTACTTACTATGAGAGGCGGCGGTCTATGTCTAGATTATGTAATCATTACATTGTTACATGGACATACTCTGTTTAATGTAATTATAGATTTGCGACAAGGATGAAATTTCTTTATGATTTTATGACTGATTTGCCGTAGATTACAGTTCATCTCTACACAACATCGACTCTAAAGGTCCCAAGCACAGTTGAAATGTATGCGCTAGAGTAGTAAAAGGATTGCTATAACGGTTCTTTCTGTCATTTTGTTTTGAGGGAAATTGGTGGACTGCAAAATGTATAACTTTGGTGCCTTCTATATATCTATCCTCTACCGCAACACACCAAACTCTGCATTCTTTAGAGGCGACACGACATACCCGAGTTGAACATTCGATCTGCCAGTTTAAATGGCCTTTTCACTGCCGCCACAAATGTTCATTGTCAATGCACTGCGTTTCTTCACTTCGTTTTCCGTATCATGATTTTTGACCCGCTGAAATCATATTGAATTGCCCCTCTTAACCTAAGCAGTAAGTACTGAACACAACACGTTGACACCGAGAAGAAAAGATCCTTGCTTTGAAACTGACACGGCGTGTGGTTGGGGTTGGGGGGGGGGGAGTGTTAATACACTTGGTTTACTGGTTCCTAATGACACGTGTGTGAAGTTTTTTTTAAAACAGATATGATGACCACACTAGATGCGTCGTAGTATACATGAGGAGTTGGTAGTATACATGAGGAGTGGGAAGTATACATGAGGAGTGGGTAGTATACATGAGGAGTGGGAAGTATAGAAGAGGATAGAGAAAGTATACACAGGTAGTGTGGAAGTAAACATTAGGAGTGTTATGTCATGACCGGACGTCTCCACCCCCCCCCCCCCACCACCCTCCGCAGGTCTCCTCTTCCTTTCAACTCTAAACTAACCAACGGAACTTTAAGTTTTTATACACAGGTAGTGTGGAAGTAAACATTAGGAGTGTTATGTCATGACCGGACGTCTCCACCCCCCCCCCACCACCCTCCGCAGGTCTCCTCTTCCTTTCAACTCTAAACTAACCAATGGAACTTTAAGTTTTGGCAGTGTATTGTGTGTCCAAGATAACATTTGATTTCTTTTCTTTATGCCATCATACTTTTGGTGCATCTCTTCCAATAAATACACCAAAAGAGCTGCCAATGAATAAAACCATTGTTTGTAATGACCTAACCTATCACCATTTTCTGTAATGACCTAACCTATCACCATTTTCTGTAATGACATAACCTCTCGATCCCTTGAGCTAGTCGCCAAAACTACGTTTCATATTTTGACTGAAAGAAAATCTATTTATAGTTTTAATGCGATTTGTGGTAGATTCTACAGTATTACATTTAGCAAGATTGGGCTGTAAGTGATTTTAAAACAAGGTACACACATAACCTACTTTAACACATACATTTAAATCATTCCTCTACACCTGACGAGCCCACACAGCACTTGACCAAGTCATTGTTTTTATTGGAGATTTTACTCTGCTGAGATTGAACTAAGTAATCGATAATCTATTTTGATTGTGACATCTGTGTGTTTATCAATCCAATGGGAACTTTTTAACTTTCGCATTCAAGGTCTTACAATGGTCTTACAATGCATGGTTGCCTTTCGCGATTTCAATAGCTGCATTCAGAAGTTCTCACTAGTGAATATGTACGAGCCCCCCGCATCTCATCCACATAAGTCGGTCGATTCTAGTGAACTCCATTTGACATTTCAAAACCGCTGCAGAGATCATAATAGATTTAACGTTCTTCAACTGTTGGTTCCATCAAGTTTTTGCCAGTCAGATGAAGGGTACGCAGCTCTGCGGAGATGAATGTTTTTTTTTAACTGCACAAATAAAAAATACAAAAGAAATGCGTCTCCCTGACCCCGAAGCGGGGTCCATGGTTGACATGTTAGAAATGTTAAAGTCTATATCATCAACTTGATTTTCTCCCCTTCACTACAATGCCACAACAGTCTATAGTGGTTTCATGTTTACGGTGCTGGGTGCCAAACTGTTTATTTTTAGAACAGCGGTACGTTCCATAAGCCCCGTCTCTCTTTTTCTGTCAATAAGTTGAGTTCCGACTTCAAACAAGCTTACCGCCAGTGACTTGCGTGCCGTGTCCTATTTTTTGGTCTACTCCACGGTCAGGGCAATTCTCCCGTACAAGGCGTGTGGTTGCTACCGAGGTTGCTATGCAGCTCCATATTTGCTTTCAATAACAGTTGGACATTTCTTTCTTTAAAATAACTTGAGAGCAATTTTAACTGCATCTCTTGTACTCAATAGTGGGGGCGCTTTCGTTTGCCGCGCCTTACTATTTTAAATGTGATCAAAGAAACAAGAAGATTCTCATGCCATTATTAGGATCACCAATGCGGGGCTGTACTAACTAGGGTTCTTGTAACATCTCTCTGTAGAGAAATGATCGTCATGCCACCGTGTCATGTTATGCACATCTCATTGATGTAGCCAAGAGATTTGGCCAGGTCACGAGTCTTATCATGATAAAATCTATAAGATTGCTTCTTCCAGGCATTTCCTTCCCCACAAGTTTACCTTTCTCCACCAGCATACCATTTACCACTAGTATACCTTCCCCAAAACTATACACTTCACCACAAGTACATCTTTCTCCACAAGGATACCATTCTCCACAAGGATACCCTTCCCCACTAGAATACCCTTCCCCTATTAGAATACCCTTCCCCAAAACTTCCCCACTATCGTACCCTTCCTCACAAGTATACCTTTCCCCACAAGTATACCCTCCCTACACCCTTAGATCTTCCAACTCACATACACTCCCAATACGAATACCATTCCATTCTCTTACCGAAATGTTCTTCTTGTTCTGAAAATAGCAATTTGGTCTACTTTATAAATAGTTCCCACAAGCATGGTGGCCCATTATATCAGTCATTTAAAATGTATGTTGTTCCCACAAGCATGGTAGCCCATTATATCAGTCATTTAAAATGATTGAATTATCAACTAGTTTCAAGACAAAGTTTATATCAATATTTCTCAAGGTGAACTCAATAATGAATTAGAACTTATGAAACTGTCAGAGGTGTCAGGGATAAATGAAGAGTTTACATTTCCTACTTACATTAACACTTATAGTTATGCGTTATGGTCATATACGGACACCAAGCCATTCGACCCATTTATTGCATGGCTCCTGATGGCCTTTAAACATAGAAGCATGGCGAAACTCTCTCAGTGATAACGAATTACAATTTGAGAAGCCGTGAGCTGAGCTGATGTAATGATTTCCGATCCTCCAATATTATTTACTCAACACTTTGTCATTTATTTATTACAGTTGTGTAAACGGCTATATCAACAAGAGATCCATGGCCATAGCTACAATGTGTCTATTGCAGACATCCATGGCCATAGCTACAATGTTACTATTGATGAGGCTGCCTGTGTTTGGTTGGATCTCTAAGTGCACATCCGAGCTCTCCAAGTTAAATCTCTCTGACATTTTAAACACCATTTCCATGGATAGGGTTCGTGCCGCCCTGGGCGGGTAAAGATTTTTGCCGCCCACGTCCACGAAAAAAAATTCTGCAGTTGTCAGAAAATGACGTCACTTCGTGCGCCACTGCCTTAGTCTTTAACATTTTAAATGACAATCATTTTATAATCTGTGGATCGCAAAACTTTATGGAAATTAGGGGTGTAGTAATATTTTTTCTTTCTTGTTTTTTTTTTTGCGTATAAGACCTAATACCATGCACTCTATTATTTAGGGAAGTATCCACATGCTATTAGTTCCTAGGACATCGTCTTGTGAAGAGGACCTAATACCCCTAAGAATTAGAAGTAACAGGCTACGCTAGTTCCTAGGACCACGACTTGGGTATAGGACCGAATACTCCTAAGAATTAGAAGTAACAGGCTACGCTAGTTCCTAGGACCACGACTTGGGTATAGGACCTAATACCCCTCTAAGCTAATAGTCCACCACTTGGGTAGAGGGGCCCCATTCCCCTAAATGGCCGATAAGTTAGAAATGAATGGCGTGGTTGACACAACGGCTGCCGTCGCCACAACAAACGGCCGCAAAGGAGCATGGGTGACAACCGTTGCTCATTGATCAGAAATAGTTGGGGGGGGGGGCGGGCGGGAGGGGGGGAACTCGAGCTGTAGTTGTTGGTTCAGTTGTTACTGTAGGCATTGATTGGCGAGATGGAGAAAGAGAGAAAGTTTAGGAATTTGGGAAGGGTTTACTGTTGATGCAAGTGGCCATGGCGTAAGTTGACGTCATTGTGTACGACACGAGGCTCTGGTTAACTGTTGTCTCTTTAAACAGGAGCCCATACAGTTAACTCCTCCCCCCCCCCCCGCCTTATTTCAAAACATGTTACCCATCCCCAGTGGCGTAGCTAGGGTTGGTACCGCTGGGGGTGGGCCAACCTTTTTGCTTCGCCCTAAAACGAAAAAGCAGTCCTGCAGTTTATTGACAATGCCCCCCCCCCTTAAATCTAATTTTAAAAAAATACCGCCCTGGGCGCACAGCCCCTCCGCATCCCCTGCCGACACCCCTGACTCTCACCCCCACGAAACAATGCACACACAAAATACAATGACCATGATCTTCTCTGTGNCCCCGCCCCCCCCCCCCCCCCGCCCGACACTGGCTCACGCAGCCCAAGGGGGTGTGGGTTCAGAACCTCTGCTATAAACGTATGGAGTGTTCCACTCAAGCGTTAAGAAACCCGTTGTCAACTGAAAGAGATCATCACACAGAGTTCGACCGCTTTAGTGTCGTCCAATGGAGTCTATTTTAATCTAGTCCAGTCATTTTAAATCTTCATTGAACTTTTTTTTTTTTTTCACTATTCCTTCCCTTTGCATAGATTTAAAAATAATAATAAGGTTAAGGCATATAACTCCCTCAAAGTCTTCTACAACTAAAAAGAGTGGGGTGGGGCAAAGGTTTACGAGCTGTCTTGTGTGAAGTACTTTGACCCCTAGACTGACCAATTCAATTTTGTGTTTAAACCATTGAAAGAAGATATATTGATTCCAGAAGTCTGGCGCGTCTTTCATGCAATCGTTTAAGTCAAGGGTCAGCAATCTCTTTTCACGGCGGGCCGGAGAACGGACAAAATGACGAACGCGGGCCCGATAATCATTCTGTACAATAATTGCAATCCGGAACGAAAGCTTTGGGAAAAAAGTCGAAGAATTAAATTTAGTATTCCATGTTAATCATGGGTGAGAGGTGTGCAGTGCATACAAGCAAGACAATCAACATATTTATTGACTAGAAAGTCGACCGAGTGCACTATTTAAACGCATAGTGTCGGGTCGACCGGGTGCCTGCTGGTTGGGGCGGCCCCCAGGCGGGGTCCTGGTCGAGTGCCCAGGCGCCCAGGAGGGCGACTTGGGTGGGGGGCCCGTGTGGGGGCCGTCCTGACGAGTGGGCATCTCCAACGTGCCGCTCCGCGGCCCGATACGTCGGACCGTGGAGGGTTAATTTGGGGGGGGGGCATAAGAGTCTAGACTCGCCCTGCTGACGCCATTTCTTAATGTAAAATTTCATTGACTAGAAAAGTGAGCAAAGAAGGCGGCGTTAGCACAAAGATCGTGACATCAGACCTAGTGCGCACTGAGTGGAATCTCACAAACTAAGCAGCAACAAATGTAAGTGGGCTTTGTGAACTTGACGTTAGGCTTTAACGATATGATCAATGTTGGGGTTGGAATGGCTGCGTGCAATCAAAGGAATTGTTTGTAAAATGTCCATCTATCTCTCTCGTCCAATGAGTTGACTTCACGTACATGCATGCTGCAAACGGATGCCATCTCTTCCGTTATCTCAAAGTCCAAATGGACACCACACATCGACACGAGAAGTTGTGAGAGATCAGTAGACTCATCCAGTGCTAGAGAATACCACAGCAAGTTCCTAGCTTTCTCGCATATCTGTAGCACTATGTTCTCTTCAAATTCTTCTCTTCTCCGCTCAACTGAACTTGCCGAAGGGCTGTTATTTTCAATCGCGTGGACTACGATTTTGAATGTCTCCCAATGCTTCCAACACTCCCCTTTCTCTCACCCATTTACATTTCGTGGTAGTTATCAGACTGTAACACATTAGCGGGAATAGGCTTCATGGAAATTGATTCTCATTTTGTAAAAAATAATTTAAACCTCCTTTTCCTAAAAAGAACAACCTCAAGTTACTTGGTAGGTTTTATTTTTTAATTGATGTCATCATTTGCTGATTAATTCTTATTTAAATACATCTCGCTCTATGCTGATCTGAGTTCGAGTTTGAACCACGTTAAATTTCACCGGTACCTTTATTTTGACCAGTGATAGACTGTGATGGTGTCATCTGTTAGTCCACTCAATATAAATGACAATAATAGCAAATACACGTCTGCAAAACAAAGTGACCTCTGATGGTATTATACATTATGTTAGGCATCTACTTTTAGTAGTTAACTTTTTTTACACCAGCCTTAACTCACTGCCACTAGGCACTGCGGTGCGAGTAGTTAATGCATTCATTTGTCATACTGTATGTTGATTTATTTACTATTAAGATAATGTATTGCACGATTTTAAGGAGTTAACAGGTCTGCAATAAACAAGAAAATTTGGACATAAAAAAAGTTAAATTAAGGCGAATTGCAGCCAGGAGGTCTCCGCACGTGTGAGATCTCCTAGTATTCTAAACACAATATTGAAATTTAAATTGTATCACAACGTCTCGTGTTCCATACGTTTTATCAAGCAAGTTCAAGTGCCGTTGGCGGGCCGGATGAATTGGCCTCGCGGGCTGCTGCTTTGAGTGACAAGGAATATCCAAGTAACTAGGGAAGTTAATGATTTTTGCCAGGTCAAGATTTGATGGTTCTAATTGTAAACCACTACCATGCTGTCCACTTCTCTATCACATTGGAAACTTGGTCTCTAATGTTAACATTATATGTCTCAGGCTAACAAACAGACCTATGACCTATAATGTCTCAATCTAACAGACAGACAGACACATGACCTAGGATGTCTCAGGCTAACAAATAGACCCATGACATAGGTTGTATCAGTCTAACAGACAGACCCGTGACCTAGGATGTCTCAGTCAAGCACACAGACCAATGACCTAGGATGTCTCAGTATAGCAAACAGACCAATGACCTAGGATGTCTCAGTCAAGCAAACAGACCAATGACCTACGATGTCTCATCAAGCACACAGACCAATGACCTAGGATGTCTCAGTCTAGCAAACAGACCAATGACCTAGGATGTGTCAGGCTAGCACACAGACCAATGACCTAGGATGTCTCAGGCTATCACACAGACCAAATACCTAGCTATTTTATTTTTAGAATCTTACATGTGGGTCATTCCCTGATATGCTTCGAGTTAAATAGCTTTTTGGTACCGATTATATATAGTTCTAAAGTAATACAATATTTAATTGTGCCAAGCTACATAGAGTTGAGTAGCTTTTTGTTACCGAGTAAATATAGTTTTACAGTAATAAAATATCCGTTGGTGTCAAGCTACATCTAGTTGAATAGCTTTTTGTTACCTAGTAAATATGTCTCCACAGTAATAAAATACCCCATGGTGCCAAAAGACTTTACCTTAAACATTTCCAAATGTTGACTAAGTCTTGCCTTTGGAACAAATAGGCAAAGGCGAGACAATGAGGCAGATGCATTGAGCAACTCTCACCGACTTTCAACAAAATGCAGCTCAAGTCGAGGCTACTAATTAAGTCAAAACGAGAGAGCGAAACAAGGTATGAGAAAACCTGAAAAGTTTCACCAAAAACCCTTTTTAAGCAAACAAATAACAGTAAAAAAAAATAAAATAAAATATCTAATTGCTCTGTGAACGTGGAAAACAAAGTGATTCAGACATATGGGACCTTGACACAATAAGGCATGAATGCCATGTTCTCATTCACGTGTTGAACTTTTTCTCTCCCCCCCCCCCTCCACTCCTTTTTACGAACACTCGCAATGAAGTTATTTTCCTCTCTTTCGTTCCATTTTGCGTGTATAAACGCTCTCACTTTCATGTACATTCCTCTTGCTGTCCTCTCAGATACTCCATTGCAGCTAAGTGTTTATTTAAAAAAAATAATATTTACTGTTGTTCACTAACGAAGACTTGGAGCCGATACGCTAGTTGCTTTGTTGCGTCCTTTTTCAGGTTTTTCCATACTTTGTTTCGGTTATTTCCTTCAACCTGATTGCATTCCCCGCCCCTTTATTACCATAATCAAGTTGAATATTGCCATGGTGCTCTTTGCATGCCAGGTACCAACAATAGTTAAATAGAAAGGCCACGAAAACAGTCGTCCTATGAGTTTTTAGCACCATAGAATACATCAATGCACATCTAGGATTTCTCCACTTCAGTTGATCAAGTGTTCCATCTCAAATTTCTATCCATCAATGAAGTTTCCATTTTGATTCGCTGTCTGTCGATGAAGTGTCCAAGTCAATTTTTCTTTCAAATGTTGAAGTGTCGATGAAGTGTATTGTCGATGAAGTGTTTTGACGATCTAACCTGCTACTAAGTCGGGAATTGGGCCAAACTAAATCGCCTTAACCTTAACTTTGGTTATAAAGTAAGCTGTGCTGCCAATCCAAATAACTTGACATTTAACATTGGTAATGAACTAAGGGTCGATACCACACTACATCCACATTACATTCACATAGGTAATAAAGTAAGCTATAGTGCCAATCCAAATAACTTGACATTTAACATTGGTAATGAACTAAGGGTCGATACCACACTACATCCACATTACATTCACATAGGTAATAAAGTAAGCTGTGCTGCCAATCCAAATAACTTGACATTTAACATTGGTAATGAACTAAGGGTCGATACCACACTACATCCACATTACATTCACATAGGTAATAAAGTAAGCTGTGCTGCCAATCCAAATAACTTGACATTTAACATTGGTAATGAACTAAGGGACGATACCACACTACATCCACATTACATTCACATAGGTAATAAAGTAAGCTATAGTGCCAATCCTAATAACTTGACATTTAACATTGGTAATGAACTAAGGGACGATACCACACTACATCCACATTACATTCACATAGGTAATAAAGTAAGCTGTGCTGCCAATCCTAATAACTTGACATTTAACATTGGTAATGAACTAAGGGACGGTACCACACTACATCCACATTACATTCACATAGGTAATAAAGTAAGCTGTGCTGCCAATCCAAATAACTTGACATTTAACATTGGTATTGAACTAAGGGACGATACCACACTACATCCACATTACATTCACTTAGGTAATAAAGTAAGCTGTGCTGCCAATCCTAATAACTTGACATTTAACATTGTAATGAACTAAGGGTCGATACCACACTACATCCACATTACATTCACATAGGTAATAAAGTAAGCTGTGCTGCCAATCCTAATAACTTGACATTTAACATTGGTAATGAACTAAGGGTTGGTACCACACTACATCCACATTACATTCACATAGGTAATAAAGTAAGCTATAGTGCCAATCCTAATAACTTGACATTTAACATTGGTAATGAACTAAGGGACGATACCACACTACATCCACATTACATTCACATAGGTAATAAAGTAAGCTATAGTGCCAATCCTAATAACTTGACATTTAACATTGGTAATGAACTAAGGGACGATACCACACTACATCCACATTACATTCACATAGGTAATAAAGTAAGCTGTGCTGCCAATCCTAATAACTTGACATTTAACATTGGTAATGAACTAAGGGACGGTACCACACTACATCCACATTACATTCACATAGGTAATAAAGTAAGCTGTGCTGCCAATCCTAATAACTTGACATTTAACATTGGTAATGAACTAAGGGACGGTACCACACTACATCCACATTACATTCACATAGGTAATAAAGTAAGCTGTGCTGCCAATCCTAATAACTTGACATTTAACATTGGTAATGAACTAAGGGTTGGTACCACACTACATCCACATTACATTCACATAGGTAATAAAGTAAGCTATAGTGCCAATCCTAATAACTTGACATTTAACATTGGTAATGAACTAAGGGACGATACCACACTACATCCACATTACATTCACATAGGTAATAAAGTAAGCTATAGTGCCAATCCTAATAACTTGACATTTAACATTGGTAATGAACTAAGGGACGGTGCCAAACTACATCCACATTACATTCACATAGGTAATAAAGTAAGCTATGGGGCCAATTAAAAAAAAAACTTAACATGTAACATTGGTAATGAACTAAGGGACTGTGCTAAACTACATCCATATTATTACCTTCACATAGGTAATAAAGTAAGCTATTGTGCCAATCCAAATAACTTTACATTTAACATTGGTAATGAACTAAGGGTCGGTACCAATTCTTAACAAATGTACCTTAAAAATTGGTAACATAATAAAAGGTAGTGGTACATCATATTGAAGTTAACATTGTAAGACTTCAACACTATAGTCTTCCTGTCCTCTGTTCCCTGACCACGTCTCACAGTGCGCCCCACTTTCCCGTTCATCAGAATCCAATCCACGTCATCGCTGACCTAACAAGTAGCACATAGAGATCCATCTTAATTTGCCGCCATTCAGAAATCCATCAGTTGTAGTTGATGAGGGTAGGCGCATTTTGAATAGCGTTGTTACAGCAATCACGGCATTGGGTACTTTGATAGTTTACAATATACTATTTCACTACTTCTTATGCAATATCTTTACAATATACTAATCTCACTATGTCTTATCTTTACAATATACCATTTCATCATTTTTATGTAATATCTTTACAATATACCATCTCACTATTCCTTATGTAATATCTTTACAATATACCATCTCACTATTCCTTATGTGATATCTTTACAATATACCATCTTACTATTCCTTATGTGATATCTTAACAATATATGATCTTAATATTCCTTATGTGATAATATATTTACAATATACCGTCTCACTATTTCGTATGTGATATCTTTAAAATACACCATCTCACTATTCCTTATGTGATAATATCTTTACAATACACCATCTCACTATTTCTTATGTGATATCTTTACAATACACCATCTCACTATTTCTTATGTGATATCTTTACAAATTACCATCTCACTATTCCTTATGTGATATCTTTACAATACACCATCTCACTATTTCGTATGTGATATCTTTACAATATACCATCTCACTATTCCTTATGTGATATCTTTACAATATACCATCTCACTATTCCTTATGTGATATCTTAACAATATATGATCTTAATATGCCTTATGTGATAATATATTTACAATATACCGTCTCACTATTTCTTATGTGATATCTTTACAATACACCATCTCACTATTTCTTATGTGATATCTTTACAATACACCATCTCACTATTTCTTATGTGATATCTTTACAATACACCATCTCACTATTTCTTATGCCGTCCAAACTCTTTTTATATATTGGATGACGGGGAGATTGCTAGTGTACACATGATTAATTTAAATGATGTTGTACATGAACATTCTGATATCCTAAAGCATGCCTTGTGTGTCCTATATCACCTTGTGTGTCCTGTGTCACCTTGTGTGTCCTGTGTCACCTTGTGTGTCGTGTGTCCTGTGTCACCTTGTGTGTCCTGTGTTACCTTGTGTGTCCTGTGTCACCTTGCGGTCGTGTGTCCTGTGTCACCTTGTGTGTCCTGTGTCACCTTGTGTGTACTATGTCACCTTGTGTGTCCTGTGTCATCTTGTGTGTCCTGTGTCACCTTGTGTGTCCTGTGTCACCTTGTGTGTCCTGTGTCACCTTGTGTGTCCTGTGTCACCTTGTGTGGCGGCGCACTACTGACAGCATTACATGCACTAACTCGGAGTTTCCCAAAGGCACGGTCGGGGCCCGGTACAGGTTACCGGATCACGAAAAATACAGTTTGAGAAACGCTGCACTAAGTCATTAAAGCATGCCTTGTGTGTCCTCTGTCACTTTGTGTGTCCTCTGTCACCTTGTAGGGCGGCGCACAACAGACAGCCTGACATTACGCAAATTGCGTACATTAAGTACATTTGTATTCTTGCTAATTAAACAGATCTTGTACACGACTTATCATACATGTTTTGTACACTGACTCATCATGCATGTTTATTACACTAAATCAGCATGCATGTTTTGTACACTGACTCATGCATGTTTTGTACACTAAATCATCATGCATGTTTTTTTCACTGACTCATCATGCATGTTTTGTACACTGACTCTTCATTTATATTATGTAGTCAAGTCATCATGAATCTATGTGTACACTGATTCACCATGCATATTTTGTACAATCACTCATTATGGATGTTGCGTACAATGACTCATCATGATTGTTTAAGCCGTCAACATTATTAGCAGGAGTTTGAGTCTAGAGTAGAAATCAAGGACTCAAAAAAATAAGGAGAATGAATTTGAAGGTAGTTTAACTGATCTCCTACTATTGTTGGTGTCCAGGAGACAGGTGGAGGTAAGAGCAATTTAATGAAGGAGACAAAACTACAAATATATGAAACTATACTATTTTAACTCAGGTTTCAGTAACCTTTCTTGTGTGATGAGAATTTTGATAAGTTGTACCATCGTATATCTGCGAAGTGGCATCTATTCTTGCTAGTTTCCCTTCCCCCCCCCCCCCCCTTGCCGCTTTTTGCCCAACACTGGTCTAGCGCATACTGAATCTCGTAGTTTCCCTGTGTAATCGACTTACCTGCATTGTTGTAGTATCGTTTCCTGACACTTGGTTTGTCTTGGTATCGATCTATTGTTACTGGCTTGTAGGGTTTCCTTTTCTCCTCTACTCTCGGGGTCGGCTGTACCTTGAACAGTAAACAAATGATTAGTTCTTGTCCTTCATAAGTCAACACTATTTTTATGATTAAAACGTTTTTCTGTTTTTTTACACACCTGTTGCGTTGTTCAAGATCAAAGGGCAAATCAAAAGGAGAATAAGGACCAGTGTTCCCCCATCCCTAGACAATGCAGATTAACCACATGTTAAATGTGTTAAGTATGTGCAGTGTGGTGCAATACACTCAGTCTACACAACTCTTTTACTGTACAGTATAAGAAATTTAAGCTACTTGAAAATGGCTTCTAGGAACACAATTGTTTCAAAGCTAGTGTTTCTTATGAATCGGCTACTTTGGAATGTGTGGTAAACCCTCCCTTAGACTTTGAATGAAAAGCCTACCTTTGCTTTAGGCTTTGGTTTGTCTGATCTCTCTGGGCTGTAGCCATCACGCACAATACTTTTGTCATTTTTCTGAGCCTTGCTGGGCTTTTCTTTAGGTCTGGGTTTGTAAAAGTCGTCTTCCACCTTGGGCTTTTTCTCCGGTTCTTTTCGAGGGGGTGGGGGATTGTTCTCTTTCTCCTCTCTTCTCCTATAATCATAGGGGTCCTTCTTTTCCTCTTTTGGTTTTGGTTTTTCCTCTCTTTTCTCCTCTCTTGGGGTAGGTTTTGGTTTTTCCTCTTTTTTCTCCTCTCTTGGGGTAGGTTTTGGTTTTTCCTCTTTTTTCTCCTCTCTTGGGGTAGGTTTTGCTTTTTCTTCCCTTTTCTCTTCCTTTGGTTTCGGCTTCTCTTCTTTCTTCTCCTCGCGATGCTTTTCTTCTTTAGGTTTGTGTTTCTCCTCGACCTTTTCAACCCTCTCCTCTCGTGGAGTTGGCTTGGTCTCTTCTTTCTTCTCCTTCTTGGTCTCTTCTTTCTTCTCCTTCTTGGGCTCTTGTGCTTGTTTCTTGATGTTGGACTGGTACAGCTCCCTCTGCACGGGCTGTTTGTGCTCTTCTTTCTTCACGGGTCTCTCTTGATCGGCGTGACCGTAGTATCGTTCTTCTCTTTCTTCCATGTAAGGTTCTCTTCTTGGAGTCTCCTCTTTTCTGGGTGACTCTACACGCTTCTCTTCTTTCTTTGGTTTTTCTTCTTTCTTTGGTTTTTCTTCTTTCTTGGGCTGCTCTTTGGGTACCTCTTCTTTCTTGGGCTTTTCCTCTTTCTTTGGTTGCTCTTTCTGCTTCTCTTCTTTCTTGACCTTTTCTTCCTTCTTTGGCACCTCTTTTTCCCTGAGAGTGTAATGAATGTAAAAATAAGGCTACGTGGAACAAGCATCAAAGAGAAACTATAAGTAAATAAGGCATATTGCTTATCTACCTTACACACCAAGTTGACTAAGTCACACTACCCTACACATCAATGAAACTAAGTCTCACTACCTTACACATCAATGAGACTGAGTCACACTCCCTTACACATCAATGAGACTAAGTCACACTACCTTACACACCAATGAGACTAATTCACACTACCTTACAAACCAATCAGGCTAAGTCACACTCCCTTACACATCAATGAGACTAAGTCACACTACCTTACACACCAATGAGACTAATTCACACTACCTTACAAACCAATGAGACTAATTCACACTACCTTACAAACCAATCAGGCTAAGTCACACTACCTTACACATCAATGAGACTAAGTCACACTACCTTACACATCAATGAAACTAAGTCTCACTACCTTACACAACAATGAGACTGAGTCACACTCCCTTACACAACAATGAGACTAAGTCACACTACCTTACACACCAATGAGACTAAGTCACACTACCTTACACACCAATGAGACTAAGTCACACTACCTTACAAACCAATGAGACTAATTCACACTACCTTACAAACCAATCAGGCTAAGTCACACTACCTTACACATCAATGAGACTGAGTCACACTACCTTACACACCAATGAGACTAAGTCACACTACCTTACACACCAATGAGACTAAGTCACACTACCTTACACACCAATGAGACTAAGTCACACTACCTTACAAACCAATGAGACTAATTCACACTACCTTACAAACCAATCAGGCTAAGTCACACTACCTTACACATCAATGAGACTAAGTCACACTACCTTACACACCAATGAATAAGTCACACTACCTTACACTAGGACGCTCTACCTGACACACCAATGAGACTAAGTCACACCCCCTTACACATCGAGTGGACTAGTACACGCTGCCTTACACACCAATGAGATTAAGTCATACTACATTACACACCAAGTTGACTAGATCACTCTAGCTTACACACCAAGTTGACTAAGTCACTCTAGCTTACACACCAAGTTGACTTAGGTACACTACCTTACACACCAAGTTGACTTAGGTACACTACTTTACACACCAAGTTGACTAGGACACTCTACTTTACACACCAGGTTGACTATGACACACTTCCTTACACACCTGTCATGTTTTCTTGAGGACTGTTTAAATTTCTGAGTCATTTATGTTATTATGTGTTTAAGCCCCAAGTTACCTTTTAACATACTACCCACCAATCAACATACCAAACAACGCTGTCACACCTGACTGGTTTTGATAAGGAAATAACAACCTGGTTCTCACAATAAAAGAGCAGCAGGGTCAGACATGAACAGGTCTACAACAACAACAACACAAGGGTCACACCTCATTGGTTTTTTACAACTTAACAAGTGTTACAGCTGTTTGGTTCTTACACTAAACAAGTGTCACACGTGACTGGCTTTCACAACAACACTACAACAATGTCACACCTGATTTGATCTTTTTTCACGGGTTCTTTCTTCTTTTCCTCCTTTACTGGTTTTTCTTTCTTTTCCTTTTCTCTATTCTCTCTGTAGATCTCCATCATATCTGGTTGTTTCCTGAACAAAAAAAAAACAAAAAAAAAAAAATTAAAGTATGGAAAAAAAATTTTTTTTTCACTGGTTCTTTCTTCTTTTCCTTCTGTACTGTTTTTTCTTTCTTTTCCTTTTCTCTATTCTCTCTGTAGATCTCCATCATATCTGGTTGTTTCCTGAAAAAAAAAAAAACAAAAAAAAAAAAATTAAAGTATGGAAAAAAAATTGATTATTCTTAATATTCCTTTCTCCCATGATAATGAATGACCTCAATAGAATAATTCGACCAAAGAAATGTGTTTATTTGGTGCTGAAAATTCCGGGGTGGGGCTCAAACATCGCCCTCCTCCCAACCCCCCCCCCCCCCCAAATCACTGGGAATTTGTGTTGTATGGAGTATAGATAGTTTAGAAACATATCTAATTGTAACAGACTATGTTTTCACAAGTAACCAGAGAGGTAGCATGAGTGAACAGTGAACTGAGTTGACCATATTTTCCACGAGGAGAGAGAGTGAATTGTATTTTTGAGAAGAAAATGTGAGCTCCACGTTTTTGGAGAGTAAATTATGTTTTTTGGTAAAGCGGTCGTTTCCACGCTTTGCTGGTGATAAAAGGGGCACTTGATTGAGAGTTGAGGGCAGTTGAGTTAGAGTTGAGTTGTAGCTGAGTTGTAGCAGAGTGAGAACGTGTCTTTCTGAGTGATGGAATATTATATATATATATATATGTGAAATGATTACATTCATGCAAGGATTATTATTAATATTATCAGTGTAAAGCGTGACATAATAAAGTACTGTAAGTTTAATCGGCATTCAGTATACTTCTTTTCGTGCCTGGATAAGTGACTGGATAAGTAAGTAGAAGAATGGAAGAAGTCTCAGCCGGCATCCTGAAGCATTAATCATTAATATAAAACAAGTGACCATGCTACTGACATAACGCACTAAGAAATAGCAAGTCACACCTAGCGTTACAATGATGTCAGAGCATGTGTTACACTAATTGAATATAGTCTAATAGTACAACTTACTTTTGATCTTTCTGTGGACCATAGATAGGGTAGAAGTCCGGATGGCTTGTCGTCTGCATCTTCCCGTATGTGTTCTGCCATTTGTTGCCGTCATCGACTTTGTACTCCGGGACGCTCATGGGTGGCTCCTTGACCTGGTACTTGTCGTAGTTCTTGTTGTAAGATGGTACGTTGGCGTACACGATGGCATCTTTATCAAACGGTTTCCTCCTAGTGGTTTAACAACAATGAATCACTAACACACGGCTTTATATGCACTGAACGTCTTCAAAACATGTTTAACACTACATAAGCCTTAACCATGGGCAAAGGCCGAGATAGTTCCTAGGAAGTGCATGTGTGCAGGGAGTCTCTATGTGTATAGCTAGTTAAGTTGATAAGAGTATTCTGACAGTGCAAGCACATGATTACGACAACGGGAAGATAAGTTCATTTATTGGCAGACGTGTAGTCTATTGCCACACATTCCGTGTAGTCTATTACCAAATACTACATGTTTTCTATTGCCAAATATCCCATGTTGTCTATTGCCACATATTCCGTGTTGTCTATTGCCATATATTCCGTGTAGTCTATTGCCACATATCCCATGTTTTCTATTGCCACATATTCCATGTTGTCTATTGACACATATCCCATGTTTCCATTGCCACATATCCCGTTTTTTCTATTGCCACATATTCCGTGTTTTCTATTGCCACATATCCCATGTTGTCTATTGCCACTTATCCTATGTTGTCTATTGCCACATATCCCGTGTTTTCTATTGCCTAACATCCCACGTTTTCTATTGCCACATATTCCATGTTTTCTATTGCCACATATCCCACGTTTTCTATTGCCACATATCCCACGTTTTCTATTGCCACATATCCCACGTTTTCTATTGTCACATATCCCACGTTTTCTATTGCCACATATCCCGTGTTTTCTATTGCCACATATCCCACATTTTCTATTGCCACATATCCCACGTTTTCTATTGCAACATATCCCACGTTTTCTATTGCCACATATCCCACGTTTTCTATTGCCACATATCCCACGTTTTCTATTGCCACATATCCCACGTTTTCTATTGCCACATATCCCACGTTTTCTATTGCCACATATCCCGTGTTTTCTATTGCCACATATCCCGTGTTTTCTATTGCCACATATCCCGTGTTGTCTATTGCCACATATCTCGTGTTGCCTGTTGTTGCATTAGCTCGGTCTTGTAGCAGTGACATGTATTTTGAATATTAAAAAGTATTCCAATTATTTATTGCAATGTTGATTGTTTCCTAAGGTAGGGGAACAAGGGTTTCAATACAAAAGCAATGGCTAGAAATGTGTGTCAACAAAGTAACAAAGACAGAAACAAGGAGATATTGACCATAAATAAACCAAAAACCCACGAAGTGCGGACATGAAAACACAGACTTACTCTCTAGGTTCTCTGTACACAGGAGAGGTTGTACGTAGCTCTTTCCTCTCTTTCTCCCGATTCTCCTGTTTTGGTGGTTTTTCTTCTTTACGTGGTTTTTCCTCTTGATGTGGTTTTTCCTCCTTTCGTGGCTTTTCTTCCTTCGGCTTTTCCTCTTTTGGCTTCTTTTCTTCCTTTATTACTCTTTCTGGTGTCTTTTGTCTCTCCTTTGGTGGATCTTTCTGTTGCTTCTGTTCCTTTTCTTTCCTTTCTATCGGTTCCTTTTCTTTCTTCTCCTTCTCCTTGTAATCCCGGTAGTTGTCGAGCATTTCATTCTTGTATGGCCTTATAGGAGAACAAAGAGGAAATAGTGTCTGCCCGTGTTAAGACACGTTACTTGTATAGCCTTATAGGAGAACCAAGACGAAATAGTGTCTGCCCGTGTTAAGACACTTTACTTGTATAGCCTTATAGGAGAACAAAGAGCAAATAGTGTCTGCCCGTGTTAAGACACGTTACTTGTATAGCCTTATAGGAGAACAAAGAGGAAATAGTGTCTGCCCGTGTTAAGACACGTTACTTGTATAGCCTTATAGGAGAACAAAGATGAAATAGTGTCTGCCCGTGTTAAGACACATTACTTGTTTAGCCTTATAGGAGAACAAAGAGGAAATAGTGTCTGCCCGTGTTAAGACACGTTACTTCTATAGCCTTATAGGAGAACAAAGAGCAAATAGTGTCTGCCCGTGTTAAGACACATTACTTGTTTAGCCTTATAGGAGAACAAAGAGCAAATAGTGTCTGCCCGTGTTAAGACACGTTACTTGTATAGCCTTATAGGAGAACAAAGAGGAAATAGTGTCTGCCCGTGTTAAGACACATTACTTGTATAGCCTTATAGGAGAACAAAGAGCAAATAGTGTCTGCCCGTGTTAAGACACGTTACTTGTATAGCCTTATAGGAGAACAAAGAGCAAATAGTGTCTGCCCGTGTTAAGACACTTTACTTGTTTAGCCTTATAGGAGAACAAAGAGCAAATAGTGTCTGCCCGTGTTAAGACACATTACTTGTTTAGCCTTATAGGAGAACAAAGAGCAAATAGTGTCTGCCCGTGTTAAGACACGTTACTTGTATAGCCTTATAGGAGAACAAAGAGCAAATAGTGTCTGCCCGTGTTAAGACACTTTACTTGTATAGTCTTATAGGAGAACAAAGAGGAAATAGTGTCTGCCCGTGTTAAGACACGTTACTTGTATAGCCTTATAGGAGAACAAAGAGGAAATAGTGTCTGCCCGTGTTAAGACACGTTACTTGTATAGCCTTATAGGAGAACAAAGAGCAAATAGTGTCTGCCCGTGTTAAGACACATTACTTGTATAGCCTTATAGGAGAACAAAGAGCAAATAGTGTCTGCCCGTGTTAAGACACGTTACTTGTATAGCCTTACAGGAGAACAAAGAGCAAATAGTGTCTGCCCGTGTTAAGACACGTTACTTGTATAGCCTTATAGGAGAACAAAGAGCAAATAGTATCTGCCCGTGTTAAGACATGTTACTTGTATAGCCTTATAGGAGAACAAAGAGCAAATAGTGTCTGCCCGTGTTAAGACACGTTACTTGTATAGCCTTATAGGAGAACAAAGAGCAAATAGTGTCTGCCCGTGTTAAGACACTTTACTTGTATAGCCTTATAGGAGAACAAAGAGCAAATAGTGTCTGCCCGTGTTAAGACACGTTACTTGTATAGCCTTATAGGAGAACAAAGAGCAAATAGTGTCTGCCCGTGTTAAGACACATTACTTGTATAGCCTTATAGGAGAACAAAGAGCAAATAGTGTCTGCCCGTGTTAAGACACGTTACTTGTATAGCCTTATAGGAGAACAAAGAGCAAATAGTGTCTGCCCGTGTTAAGACACTTTACTTGTATAGCCTTATAGGAGAACAAAGAGCAAATAGTGTCTGCGCGTGTTAAGACACTTTACTTGTATAGCCTTATAGGAGAACAAAGAGCAAATAGTGTCTGCCCGTGTTAAGACACTTTACTTGTATAGCCTTATAGGAGAACAAAGAGCAAATAGTGTCTGCCCGTGTTAAGACGCGTTAAACAAAAACTCATCAAGTGCTGTAAAGAGCCTTGTTATATTAAGGCCACTATTTGATAAGTTAAGTAAATTTAAAATCAGAAACGTTTGTATGCCCGTGGCTGACCCTGCGTAAGAAAATGTTGTGTTATTTAAACGACGACCTTGTATTTAGCATCCTTACCTGCTATGCTATTCATTGGTGCTGAGCAAACTAGGTCTTTGCTAACGTGGTGTAAAATAACTCTATATTATGATTGTGTGTTTCAATCTGAACTATGTCAACCTAGATGTCATAAAAAACTTGTGTATTTCAAGTTTTACAGTTCGTTCTATCCCACCTGATGTATGACGTATTACATGCTGGCCTTATCATACCCGATGTATGACGTATTACAGGCTGGCCTTATCATACCCGATGTATGACGTATTACAGGCTGGCCTTATCATACCCGATGTATGACGTATTACAGGCTGGCCTTGTCATACGCGATTTATCACGTATTACAGGCTGGACTTATCATACCCGATGTATGACGTATTACAGGCTGGTCTTATCATACCCGATGTATGACGTATTACAGGCTGGCCTTGTCATACCCGATGTATCACGTATTACAGGCTGAAGTAATTTTTCATTGTATTTGCTCTATGCAAACCTTGTTTAGGACAACTTGGTGTTTGACGCCGTATTACAAGCCAGTCGGTCAAACCTGAACAATGAGGAACTTCAACATGGGAAAACAAGACAAGGAAACTCACTTGTCATTCTGTGGTCCATACACCGGCTTAAAATCTTGATGGCTGCTTCTCTGCATCTTATCGTAGGAGCTCTGCCACTTGTTGTTGTCCGGCATGTTGTACTCGTGGACGTCCATGGGGGACTTCTTGACCTGGAACTTGTCATAGTTCTTGTTGTAGGACGGGACGTTGGGCCCCACCACAGCATCCTTGTCGAACGGCTTGCGTTCTCGGCTAGAGCTGAGAGATGGCAAGGTCAGGCATAGATCACATTAGGACACGGCTTTGAAACTCACTCCATTGGAAACATACATATGGATAGACATACGGGACACTACACACAACATAACACATGGCAATACACGGTCAGGTAGACATAGAATATAGAATACAATGCACACAACATAACACATGGGAATACACGGTCAGGTAGACATAGAATATAGAATACAATGCACACAACATAACACATGGGAATACACGGTCAGGTAGACATAGAATATAGAATACAATGCACACAACTAACTCATGGTAACCTTCACACAATAGACAGGTGCAGATGCAACAGGTACAAAGCTATAAACTCAATACAAGAGAGCATACAGAGAAGTCAATTAGATATAAGTCTATTCTTATATACTTAATCCAGAAGAACAAATAGACACGTATGAGATATAATAATATACTATAAACTAATCCATGAGAACATACAAGTAAATGAGATATAATACTTTACTATAAACACACAATTTGAGAACATACAAACACGTATATGAGCTTTAATACTATACTGTAAACTCAAAATTTGAGAACATTCAGACAAGCACATGAGATATACTACTATAGTATAAACTAAATCCATGAGAACGTACAAGTATATGAGATATAATAATTTGCTTTATAATCAATCTACGAGAACATGCAGACCAGTCTATAGATATATATTATACTATACACACAACATACCCCATTGCTACATAAAGACACGTAGACATTGGGAATATCATGCACAAACGTACTCCTTTGGCATATACATAAACATAAAGAACACGTTATACTCTATTGGTACATAAAGACATAAAGACATTTGGAATATTATACCAAAAAAATAATTCATGGGTATATGCAAAGAGTTTGAATACTACGCACTAACATATTGCATGGTTAGATACAGACAAGTAGTTGTTGAATCCTTGAAACCGTTTGGTGGTCAAATCTAACATTGAAGGCAGGGGGGAAATAACACTATCTATTTCATTGAGACACATGTTAGTGAAGCTATGATACCACCATATATTTCATTCAGACACATGTTAGTGAAGCTATGATACGACCATCTATTTCATTAAGACACATGTTAGTGAAGCTATGATACCACCATCTATTTCATTGAGACACATGTCAGTGAAGCTATGATACGACCATCTATTTCATTAAGACACATGTTAGTGAAGCTATGATACCACCATCTATTTCATTCAGACACATGTTAGTGAAGCTATGATACCACCATCTATTTCATTCAGACACATGTTAGTGAAGCTATGATACGACCATCTATTTCATTGAGACACATGTTAGTGAAGCTATGATACCACCATCTATTTCATTGAGATACATGTTAGTGAAGCTATGATACCACCATCTATTTCATTGAGACACATGTTAGTGAAGCTATGATACCACCATCTATTTCATTCAGACACATGTTAGTGAAGCTATGATACCACCATCTATTTCATTCAGACACATGTTAGTGAAGCTATGATACCACCATCTATTTCATTCAGACACATGTTAGTGAAGCTATGATACCACCATCTATTTCATTAAGACACATGTTAGTGAAGCTATGATACCACCATCTATTTCATTCAGACACATGTTAGTGAAGCTATGATATCACCATCTATTTCATTCAGACACATGTTAGTGAAGCTATGATATCACCATTTATTTAATTAATACACATGTTAGTGGAGCTATGATACCACCATTTATTTCATTCAGACACATGTTAGTGAAGCTATGATATCACCATTTATTTAATTAATACACATGTTAGTGGAGCTATGATATCACCATTTATTTCATTCAGACACATGTTAGTGAAGCTATGATACCACCATCTATTTCATTCAGACACATGTTAGTGAAGCTATGATACCACCATTTATTTCATTCAGACACATGTTAGTGGAGCTATGATACCACCATTTATTCCATTCAGACACATGTTAGTGAAGCTATGATACCACCATCTATTTCATTCAGACACATGTTAGTGAAGCTATGATACCACCATTTTTTTCATTCAGACACGTTAGTGAAACTATGATACCACCATCTATTTCATTCAGACACATGTTAGTGAAGCTATGATACAGTGAAGTTAAGAGAATGTGAACCACTAAACAGAAAGCCATACACATTTCGAAAGCGAAGCAACTGCAAGCATGGTCAGAGCATGGAAGAAATGGCTACAGCTAGATACGAAGTACGGGTTAAATGCTTTCAGTGACACAAGCATGGTCAGAGCATGGAAGAAATGGCTACCGCTAGATACGAAATATGGTTAAATGCTTTCAGTGACACAAGCATGGTCAGAGCATGGAAGAAATGGCTACCGCTAGATATGAAGTACGGGTTACATGGGTTCACTGTTCAAAGAAGTGTGTCCTTAGCCCAGACCTCGTGATTTTAGGGGCTCTGGTGAATGAGTTAGTTTCTAAATCTATATTTAGTTGTGGCAACTGCTCTACTTTGGCATACTTCTCTGGTTCTGGTGAATGAGTTAGTTTCTAAATCTATATTTAGTTCTGGCTAATGCTCTACTTTGGCATAGTTCTCTGGGTCTGGTGAATGAGTTTGTTTCTAAATCTATATTTAGTTCTGGCTAATGCTCTATTTTGGCATACTTCTCTGGTTCTGGTGAATGAGTTAGTTTCTAAATCTATATTTAGTTCTGGCTAATGCTCTAGTTTGGCATACTTGTCTGGCTCTGGTGAATAAGTTAGTTTCTAAATCTATATTTAGTTGTGGCTAATGCTCTATTTTGGCATACTTCTCTGGTTCTGGTGAATGAGTTAGTTTCTAAATCTATATTTAGTTCTGGCTAATTCTCTAGTTTGGCATACTTGTCTGGCTCTGGTGAATGAGTTAGTTTCTAAATCTATATTTAGTTCTGGCTAATGCTCTAGTTTGGCATACTTGTCTGGTTCTGGTGAATGAGTTAGTTTCTAAATCTATATTTAGTTGTGGCTAATGCTCTAGTTTGGCATACTTCTCTAGCTCTGGCGTTTTCTCTCGCCTTTGTTTAGGTGGCTTGTCCTCATGCGTGGCCTTGACCTCACGTGTGGTCTTGTGAAGCTTTTCCTGTTCTTCATTATTTGTTTTTTTCTTATCATAGTTCTCTTTGTGCTCTTCTTGCTTTCTTTCTCTCTCCTCTGGTCGCTTTTCCTCTTTGGTCACCTTCTCTTTTTTCTCGTTTGTTTTCTCCTGCTTCTGTTTCTCATCTCGAGTCTGATGCTCCTCTTTTGCCTTTTGCTGCCTGTATATATCCATCATGTCGTCTTCCCGCTTGTAGGGATGGTGACGACCTTCACCTTGTGGTCCATAGACGGGATGGAATGTCTCATGACTGCCTGTCTTCATCTGGTCGTAAGTCGCCCTCCATTTTTTACCCCCGATTGCACTTTTGGGTCGTTGCACCTCACCCCCTGCTTTATAGACCGGGGTCTGCATATTGGCGTTGTACTGGGGTACACCGATGGGAGACGCCTTGGGCTGGAAGTTGTCATATCTAGGCATGGGGGCCACACTGGCCATTTTGAGCCCACCGTCGCTGTTTAGTGCAATAGCATTGAGAGTGATTACAACATTAAGCAGAAATCAATCCAAGACATGAGATCAATAAAATAAAAGATGCCACACCTTAATACGAAGCAAAACTGAATAAAACAACAGCAAAAACACAGCAGAGCCACACAATGAGACTAAGTTAATGTAGGAGGTAGCCACGAGTTATTGCTGTGATCAGCTTAGCAGTGCACACGTGTATCAGGCGTGTTGAACCAACAAGTACATGTCGTTAAGTTGTTGGAATGAGACCAGTCTTGTCAAACTTAAATGCTTTTAACTGACAAATTGATGGTGAACATTTCATATGTGATGGATGTTACATGTCGAATGCTGTGTGTCGGATGTGATGTGCCGGATGTAATGTGCCGTGTCCTTTGGGTAGAATGTCTCGTGCCAGATGTGATGTGCTGGATGTAATGTGCTGTGTCTTTAATGCAGAATGTCTTGTGCCAGATGTGATGTGCTAGATGTAATGTGGCGTGTCTTTAATGCAGAATGTCTTGTGCCAGATGTGATGTGCCGGATGTAATGGTCCATGTCTTTATTTTTTGTTTGTCTTTTGTGTCCTGAGTTTATATACCCATTTGTTATGTACGAGATGTTACTTGCCGTTTGTTATGTGCTCCAAGTTATGTACCGGGTTGTATGTGCTGCGTGTTGTGGGCTGTGTGTTATGTGCAGGGTGTTATATGTGAGGTGTAATGTGCCGGGTGTTATGTGCCGGATGTGATGTACGAAATGTTATGTGCTGTGCTTTATGTGCGGTGCATTACGTTCCGTGCGTTATGTGCCTTGCGTTATGTGCTGGGCATCATGTGCCGTGCGTCATGTGCCTTGCGTTATGTGCCTTGCGTTATGTGCTGGGCATCATGTGCCGTGCGTTATGTGCCTTGCGTTATGTGCCTTGCGTTATGTGCTGGGCATCATGTGCCGTGCGT
>CAXITT010000477.1:114118-312845 GCA_964033795.1 Lymnaea stagnalis | reverse complement strand
AAAAAAAAAAAAAAAAAAAAAAAAAAAAAAAAAAAAAAAGGAAAAGAAAATATTACGCACCAAACACACTTCCGATTTCCGATAGTAAAAAAAGACCCATGAAATTAGTGGCACTATATTTCCCCCATCTCCCGCGTGGAAAAACAGAGTTGTCAGATTTGGGGCTAAAAATATAATAGAAATTGTTATCGGCAACGACTCTATGTGACAAGTTTCAGTTTGATAGATTGACGGGAAGTGGGTCAATTAGCCGTCCGAAGATTTTGCCCTAAATACACAAAAGCAAAGTTAATATAAAGCATTTAAAAATGGTCAATCTGTTTTCGATTAAATCAACAACCAAAACATGATGAGTGGCCCCTCAAGGTGGTTTTGTCTCAGTAAGTGTCATTGGGTCGGCTAGTTTCATTGGGTCGGCTAGTGTCATTGGTTCGGCTAGTGTCATTGGGTTGGCTAATGTCATTGTGTCGGCTAATGTCATTGGGTTGGCTAGTGTCATTGGGTCGGCTAGTGTCATTGGGTCGGCCAGTGTCATTGGGTCGGCTAGTGTCATAGGGTTGGCTAGTGTCATTGTGTCGGCTAGTGCATTGTGTCGGCTAGTGTCATTGGGTCGGTGTCATTGGGTCGGTGTCATTGGGTCGGCTAGTGTCATTGGGTCTACTAGTGTCATTGGGTAGGCTTGTATCATTGGGTCGGCTAGTATCATTGGGTCGGCTTGTATCATTGGGTCGGCTAGTGTCATTGGGTCGGCTAGTATCATTGGGTCGGCTTGTATCATTGGGTCGGCTAGTGTCATTGGGTCGGCTAGTGTCATTGGGTCGGCTAGTGTCATTGGGTCGGCTAGTGTCATTGGGTCGGCTAGTGTCATTGGGTCGGCTAGTGTCATTGGGTCGGCTAGTGTTCAATGGGTCGGCTTGTATCATTGGGTCGGCTAGTATCATTGGGTCGGCTAGTGTCATTGGGTGGGCTAGTGTCATTGGGTCGGCTAGTGTCATTGGGTCGGCTAGTGTCATTGGGTCGGCTAGTGTCATTGGGTCGGCTAGTGTCATTGGGTCGGCTAGTGTCATTGGGTCTACTAGTGTCATTGGGTCAGCTAGTGTCATTGGGTCAGCTAGTGTCATCATGTCGGCTAGTGTCATTTGGTCAGCTAGTGAAATCGGGTTACTTGATGAGATCAAGTCAATTCATGACATCGGGTTATTTAGGATCTTTGGGTCAGATAGGGTCATCGGGTGTCATCGTGTCAGTGATATCAGGTCATTTAGTGTCATCGGGTCAGTTAGTGTCACCATGTCAATTAGTGTCTTTATGTCAGTTAGTGTCATCGGTTCAGTTAGTGTCACCGGGACAGTTAGTTTGACCTTGACAGTGCCAGTTAGTGTCATCATGTCAGTGTCATCGGATCAGTTATTGTAACCGTGTCACTTAGTGTCATCGTGTCAATGGGTGCCGTTGGGCCAGTTAGTATCAGCGTTTCAGTTAGTGTCATCGGGTCAGTTAGTGTCACTGTGTCAATTAGTGTCATCATGTCAGTAAGTGTCATCGGATCAGTTAGTGTCACTGTGTCAATTAGTGTCATCATGTCAGTAAGTGTCATCAGATCAGTTAGTGTCACTGTGTCAATTTGTGTCATCATGTCAGTTAGTGTCATCGGGTCAGTTAGTGTCATCGGGTCAGTTAGTGTCATCATGTCAGTTAGTGTGATCGGATCAGTTAGTGTTACCGTGTCAATTAATGTCATTTGGTCACATTGGACATTTGATGAATTCAAAACGTTCTGTCCCGCCCAATGATGAACCTGGCACAAAGTTGTACAGATACCTGATACCTTATGGCCAATCTGTAATGGTACCACCCGTGTATGAAGTGCCTAAGTTCTTGAACAGTGTCAACATATCTTTAGTATACATGTAAACACTCACCATTATGAACATATATTATTTCTTTTAAAGTACAACATAATTTCCTTAGCAGTTATGAGAGTCCATATCTAGTAATTGGCCTACATAAAATGTCAACATTTCAAACATTAAAACAAAATGTTAACCTTTTAACCCATGTCCTAAATGTTAATGTTGACAAATTAACTTTCTTTCTATATCATAGCGTAAAAAAATTAACAATTTTCTATATCATAATGTTAGAAATCAACTCTCTTCTCAGATAAATATGTATATCATAAAATGGACATTTAAAGTTAAAATTTGACACTTGTCCTATATCATGATATTGCCATTTAAACTGAAGTCCCACTTAATCATTTTAAAATATTAACTATTTCTCTATTTCATATTGTTGACATATTAAGATTTCTATGTGAATCATTGGATGAGAAGTTCTAAAAGCAAACTCTTCCTATCATATCATTAAGTAATTTCTCCACCCATTTGAAGCGTATTGATTTCTGATCAGCAATTGCCATCGCTGTCCCCCTTGCTAAACATCCATAACTTTCCTATGACTGCCCACCCCGCCCCAGGTCCACCTATTTTGGATGTCATTGTAAGCATAGATTTGCACTTTCAAACTTTCAATTGACCGTTTTTATGGATTATCGATTTCTGTGCCCGCATTGAACGGGGGACTGCATATAGCAACCAGCGCCGTCTTTCACCAGCCTTTGTGGCGGCTGTTGACTGGTTACGGTTGTTGGCTGGTTACGGCTGTCAGTGGCTTGTTTACTAAATGGGTAGAAATTGGACAGTTCGTATTCTCTCCGCCTGTCTCTGGGAGGCTTAACTAAACCTGCTCTGTGACATGCGGCTTTGCCCATGCATTTTACGACGAACTCCATGCGCTTAAAGACATCAGGTGATAGGACACTTCTTGGGTGACCGAAGTAAAACTGTTGAAAAAAAAAATAACATGGTACACTCCCTTTAGAGTGGGTTAGGTTATTTATACTTTGGCACTGTGTGTTTGTCTGAGTTTGCAATGAATGATTGGTCACGGCTTTTATTTTACTTGATGCCATTAGTCCATGTTTGTATTGAAAGAGTGGTCTCGGTCTTTATATTGCTTGATATAATTTGTCTTTGTTTGTATTTATGAGTGGTCCCGACCTTTATACTGCTTGATACAATTTGTCCTTGTTTTGTATTGAAAGAGTGGTCTCGGTCTTTATATTGCTTGATATAATTTGTCCTTGTTTGTATTTATGAGTGGTCCCGACCTTTATACTGCTTGATACAATTTGTCCTTGTTTTGTATTGAAAGAGTGGTCTCGGTCTTTATATTGCTTGATATAATTTGTCCTTGTTTGTATTTATGAGTGGTCCCGACCTTTATACTGCTTGATACAATTTGTCGTTGTTTTGTATTGAAAGAGTGGTCTCGGTCTTTATATTGCTTGATGCAATTTGTCCATGTTTGTAGAGGAAGAGTGATCTCGATCTTTATATTGCTTGATACAATTTGTCCATGTTTGTAGGGGAAGAGTGATCTCGATCTTTATATTGCTTGATACAATTTGTCCATGTTTGTAGGGGAAGAGTGATCTCGATCTTTATATTGCTTGATGCAATTTGTCCATGTTTGTATTGAAAGAGTGGTCTCGGTCTTTATATTGCTTGATGGAATTTGTCCATGTTTGTATTGAAAGAGTGGTCTCAGTATTTATATTGCTTGATGCAATTTGTCCATGTTTGTATTGAAAGAGTGGTCTCGGTCTTTATATTGCCTGATGGAATTTGTCCATGTTTGTATGGGGAGAGTGATCTCGATCTTTATACTGCTTGATGCAATTTGTCCATGTTTGTATTTATGAGTGGTCACGACCTTTAAACTACTTGATGGACTTTGTCCAGGTTAGTATGAATGTCCATGTTTGTACTGAAAGAGTGGTCACGATCTTTATACTACTTGATAGACTTTGTCCAGGCTAGTATGAATGTCCATGTTTGTGTTGAATGAGTGGTCACGATCTTTATACTACTTGATGGACTTTGTCCAGGTTAGTATGAATGTCCATGTTTGTATTGAAAGAGTGGTCTCGGTCTTTATACTACTTGATGGACTTTGTCCAGGTTAGTATGAATGTCCATGTTTGTATTGAAAGAGTGGTCGCTGCATTGATGTTGCTTGAAATAACGTATCCACGTTATCCGTAATGGATTTGCATATAAATAATAGCGAGTACCCGTCATGCCTTGTAATGCCACTCAAAGAAATAACGTGTTTGTGTTTGTGTTATGCTATTTGAAGTACTTTTTATACAGACAATATTTTTTTTTTACCGTCTGGTGCGTACTCGAATCAATTTAAAGGTTTTTTGAAGCGTGAGCAGGCCACACACAGCTGTCCATGTGAGCAGGCCACACACAGCTGTCCATGTGAGCAGGCCACACACAGCTATCCAAGTGAGCAGGCCACACACAGCTGTCCATGTGAGCAGACCACACACAGCTGTCCTATCAATTTAAAGGTTGTTTGAAGCGTGAGCAGGCCACACACAGCTGTCCATGTGAGCAGGCCACACACAGCTGTCCATGTGAGCAGGCCACACACAGCTATCCATGTGAGCAGGCCACACACAGCTGTCCATGTGAGCAGGCCACACACAGCTGTCCATGTGAGCAGGCCACACACAACTGTCCATGTAAGCAGGCCACACACAGCTGTCCATGTAAGCAGGCCACACACAGCTGTCCATGTGAGCAGGCCACACACAGCTGTCCATGTGAGAAGCATGGGGTTGGAAAATTTAGCGATTGATCCACCCATGCAATAGCTATGTTTGAAATTATATTTATAAAGCTCATTTAAAATATATAAATACATTTAGGACCCCCCAAACGGAATATTGTAAATGTATGTACTAATTCATAAACCTACTTATTATGTCACATACGAACTGAAATGTCGCAGTTTGTATTTAATTCAATTCCATCAACCCATGCAATAGCTCTGTTTTAAATTATATTTACATATCGTACATAAGAAAAAAAAAAAACGAATTCAGGGCCCTCGGCCCCAGACGGAATATTGTAATGGTTGTACTTATTCAGAAACCTTTTGAGGGCGTGCACACAACGACTCTCCAAAGTTTGTTCGTAATCGGATGAATGGTATAGGAACGTATATGAAATTTATATTTAAAAAGCTCAAATCAGGAGGAAAAAAAAAGAGTTTAGTGTCCCCGATCCAAAACTGAATATTGCAAAATGGTTGTACAAATTCAGAACTCTACTAAATGATGTCACACACAAAAGGACATATCGCCGTTTGTATTTGATCAAATTCCATCCACTCATGCATTAGCTTTGTTTAAAATTATATTATAATTGCTCTAATAATACAACAAAAAAACGTACTATTGCAAAATGGTTCTACCAATTCATAAACCTACTTATTATGTTACAAACCAAGTGAAATGTCGCTATTTGTATTTTATTAAAACTCCATCCAACAACGCATTAGTTCTTTTTGAAATGATATTTATAGAGCTGATATAAGAAATGACGAAGTAAGTGCCGCCGGCCTGAAACGGAGTGTCTTAAGATGGTTGTACTGATGTAGGTAGGAACCTTTTGGGACGGGCGCTTATCAATTCACCCAAGTTTGACCGCAATCGGATGAGTGGTACAGGAATACAACGGACATTGTATTTATACAGCTAATATAAGGGGTAAAAACGAATGACTTCAGAGACCTACTTATTTCGTCACAGATAAGATTTAATGTCGCTATTTGTATTTGATTAAAATTGTATCCACCCATGCATTAGCTATGTTGAAAATTATATTTATAAAGCTCAAATAAAAAAAAACGAATTTAGGGCCCCTGGCTCAAAATGGAATTTAAAAAAAAATGGTTTTTAGAATTCAGAAAACTTTTCGGGCGTGATCAGAACTCACCAGTTTTATTGCAAACGGATGAAAGGTATAGGAGCGCATACCCTTGATGTTTATATAGCTCAATTAAGAAAAGACGAATTTAGGGCCCCTGGCTTAAACTTAAAACGGAATATTTTCAAATGGTTGTAATAATTGAAAAAAAACCTTTGCGAGCGTGCGCACAACTCACTAAAGTTTGATCACAATCGCAGAGATGGTAGAGAAGCACAGATACGGCAAATATTTTTACAAAGCTCATAGAGCAACAGAAAAACGAATTTAGGGCCAGCGGCCCAAAACAAAAATATTTTAAAAGATTTGTAATGACTTGGAACAATGGCGCGGGCTTATGGACAACAACTCACCACAGTTGTATGGCAAGTGCATGAATGGTGTAGTTGCGCATACGGGACATACATACATACACACACACACATATACAGACAGACACACAGTGAAAGACGCAGCGAGAGTCACAGAGAGACACATACATACTCACAGACACACAATCACACTCACAGACACACACAGACACACATACACACACACAAAGACAGAGACAAAGAGGCACATACACAGACACACAAATACAGACACATACACACACATACACAGACGTACACATGCAGACACACACAGACAGACATATATACATTTATATATATATATATATATATATATATATATATATATATATATATATATATATATATATATATAGATATATATATATATAATAAGATATAATTAGATTCGTTCTTTACAAACTTTATATTGTATTTTGTTTATTTATGTAATATATTACACACACACACACACACACACACACACACAGACAGAGACAAAGAGACACACACACACACACACAAATACAGACACACACACACACACACACAGACATACACATGCAGACACACACAGACAGACATATATATATTTATATATATATATATATATATATATATATATATATATAGATATAGATATAGATATAGATATAGATATAGATATAGATATTAAGGTATAATTAGATTCGTGCTTTACCAACGTTATATGTTATGTCGTGTATTTATGTAACATATATAATGTAATATATGTGTGACAGAAAGTAAAGTCCATACAATAGTCTACCATTGATTATCTGACATATTGTCATAGAGCAGCAGACTTTCCTTTAAGGTCGTTCACAAATGCCATGTCTTCGGATGGCACTCAATAACATTAAACCATCTGCCATCACTCTTGAATTCGTTCACAAATGCCATGTCTTCGGATGGCACTCAATAACATTAAAACATCTGCCATCACTCTTGAATTCGTTCACAAATGCCATGTCTTCGGATGGCACTCAATAACATTGGCGTTCTGCCATCACTCTTGAAGACATTTAATTCATTGTTTGACTGCCAGTGCTAAGTAATAATATGCTATGGGCAAGTGTAGTAATACTATATATGGTATGAGCATGTGTAGTAATATGTGGTAAGTGCAACTGTAGTGATACTATAGTATGGACTAGCGTTTTTCTCGTCTTTCGCATGCAATTTTGACTCAGACTATATTCGACGGTGAGTACGAGAGTGGTTAGCTAGTCATATTTGTGCCTGGAAAGCTTTCCCACACTTGGAATACACGCCGTTTTTTTTGTCTAGTTTGATTTGAGTTGATTCTACTTTTCCTTTCGTGTACCTATTCTCTGTGGCTTGTGCTAAAACAGTGAGTCTGCAGCTTGCACGATCCATAGCAGGTCTTTCCCACGAAACAAAAATCAATGTTCATGGATTTGAGTGAAACTTTTAGACAGTCCTTACAGATATTTTCTGCCTACCAGCGGAACGGTTTTCCATTGGAGAGTTCACTGAACATTAGTCGTTTGGGAAGTCTGCTGTCTGGCATTTTGCATCTTGCCTAGACCATCTGGCTTATTCTTTTGTAGGATCATGTGAATGCCGATAAAGTCAGCCCTTTGTAGGACCTCTGCGTCAGGGCCATCTATCCTGTCACCTTCAGCCGAGAAGGTTACGTAGACAGTGTAGATGGAGATGGTTTTGCTGTCTGGCATGTCTGCTGTACACTGTCCACGTCCTGCTAGCATGTCGGACAGAATCAAATACGATTGCCCTGTATACTTTCAGATGAGTGACAATACTGAGACCCCTTCGCACCCAAACACTCACGTGGAGCCCTCCAAATGCAACATTTACTTTGGACATTATTGACCTCATCATCTCTTTTTACGTCACTGATATTTTAGATTTTTGTAAGATCTTCCAGGAGCTGGTTGATGCGAGATCTCTGTTTTTTCCTAATGATGGCGAGGCCATAGTTGTCGCAGGCTTTAGCAAAACGATCAACTATTTGCTGCATTTTCATTTCCGAGCTGCACTTAGGGCACAGTCATCAGCAAACAAGAGGTCTTGAATAACCATTTCCTTAAGTGTCATAATAGTTTGCAGTCTGCTAAGGGTAGATAGCCCTCTGTCTGTCCTATATCTTATAGGAATGCCGTCATTATTGTCAAGAAAAGCATTAGTCAGCTTTGCCGAGAATACCATTGAAAAAAGTGTTGGGTCTAGAACACAGGCTTGACAGACTCATGCCCAGAACCCATCACCCTGGCCATCATCATACCATCATGGAGTAGACGCACTATTGCAATACAATTTTCGGACAGCCAAAGTTCTTGATTTCTTTCCACGGGCCATCTCGACTGAGTCAAATACTTTAGTCAGATCAACAAAAGGGATGAACAGGGCGCTGTGTTGCTCTTGACATTTCTCCTGGAGCTGATGGGCTGCAAATATAATGCCAGCTGAGCACTGTTCTGTACGGAACCCACATTGGCTTTCAGGGAGTAGTCCCTATTTAAGGTGTAGTTGGAAACGATTAAGTAGAAGTCTGGCAAAAATCTTCCCAGCTATGGAAAGGAGAGAAGCGCCTCTATAGTTGTCACTGTTATGGGCACTGCCCTTTCTCGTATATATACGTATGCTATTTGCATCCTATATTGATGAGGGACAGTACCATCTTTCCATCTTACCATATTGACTCACATATCTGTGTCAGTCTATTTGTCAGGACGCAGTCTCCTGCCTTGTAGATTTCAACAGGGACTTTATGTTAGGAAAGTTGCTGAATGACCCTCTCTATTTTATCTTCTTTGGGACTATGGTCTAGCTCTTGGTTGATCTCCTACTATGGAAAACGAGCAATAATTGTTCAAGAGTTTTTAGCAGCCGGAAATTTAACGACTGGACAAAAGTGTTGGGCTCATCTTTCTAAAAATTTGAATCTTGTCTCTCGGTAGCTAAGTACCCATGTCCATCAGTAGCTAAGTTCCCCTTGTCTATCGGTAGCTAAGTTCCCCTCGTCTGTCGGTAGCTAAGTTCCCTCCCCTTGTCTGTCGGTAGCTAAGTTACTCCTGTCTATCGGTAGCTAAGTTCCCCTCGTCTGTCGGTAGCTAAGTTCCCCTTGTATGTCGGTAGCTAAGTTCCCCTTGTATGTCGGTAGCTAAGTTCCCCTTGTCTGTCGGTAGCTAAGTTCCATCTTTTTTAAGTAATGGCTTGCGGCTTGAGGGCTGTGCTCCAAATAATTTTTTCGTAATACTATGGTATGGGCAAGCCTAGTTATACTATATATGGTATCAACAAGTGAAGTAATACTATAAGTTATTGACAAGTGTAGTAATGCTATGGTGTAGGCAAGGTTAATACTAGTTTTGTGTGGCCAAGTATAGTAAACCACGTCGGGGCAATTGGCAATTGTAGTAAACCTATGGTATGGGCAAGTGTAGTAATGATGTGCTAATGGCAAACTAGTAACGCTATTGTATGACCAAATGTAGTGATACTATGATATGGTCAAGCCAAAACAGCAACCACATATTACTTTAGTATAATAGTATGAGTAAGTGAAGACGGTTTGCAAATATACCACTTTATTTCTTTTTACATGCAAACATTAAATACATATGTTAGCTTTCTCTCCGTCAAAATTCTAAACATATCATTTATTGATGAACTAACGCTTTATTTATTCACATATTATTTATAATTTGTTTCATCCAAATTTGATCAAAGCCCCAATGTCATGTAAATGTCATCCTGTATTAATCTAGGAACATATAGCTTTATATACTAAATCACCCACACAAAGCCCTCCATGGGTGTCATGTAAATGCCATCCCGTATGGACCAAGGAACATATAACTTCACACTCTACATCTTTGGGGCCCTAAAATATTCGAGGCATCCCTTGCTGCCACTTCGGTTTTGCCTACATGTTACTGGCACAAAATATTTACAAACATCTAAGCATTATTTGTTGTACATTTTTTGTTATCGATAGTGTTCATAAATATAATATGTACATCATATAACTGTTGTAAAAAAAATAGTACTTTTATATTTACAATATGTTACTATACTAAATAAATACTTTCTTTTATGCAGACATATATGTTATTTTTTCGGCTACAAGATTCTCATATTCGTTTTTTGATTCTCTTATTGGTAGCACTGGCTGTATCGTTCTGGTAGTTGGCCAGAATCCCCCTCCCGTGAGCCTTCTTGTTTGGTTTGGAGGACCTGGATACAGGGGAGGCAAACCTTACTCGTGCTTTCGTTCTACCTGGACTGGCAGTTCTCGTCCCTGAATTGATCACCATTTCTGAATCCGACGTATAATCTAGTACCGCGCTTGGGTTTCCACGACTTGGTGGTCGAGGTAGAAAGCTGGTCGTGTGTGAAGTGAGGCCGCTGTCTCTATCTCTACTGCTGGTCCTGGCATGTCCTACAGCAGGCTGCCATTCTTCCGTCTTGCTTTGGGGTAAACTGGGATCCCGGGGATAGATCAAAGTCGTTTTCTGTGTCGTGCTGGCTTGTTTTGTGTGGAGACTCTGCTCTTGGACCGGATCCTCGTAGACAAGGCTGCTAGCCTGACGTTGTTTCTGAAGCTGGTAGTGCTCCTGCCTGCTCTGGTGAGATCCAGCTTGGCGACCTGGTGGTTTGTGACTGGCCGGCTGTTGGAAAATAATCCTGTATGGGTTGTGAGGAGGTTCTTCGTTGTGCTGATATTGAAATGAATTGGTGTTGCTGTTCGGTGGGCTGGAACCATCAAGTAGTTGCTCACCCTTCTTGACGGCTGATACGATATTTTCATAGCTGGCTCGAAGGCTGGTGTTGCCCTTAAAAATAGAATCAGCTTCAGCGTTCTTCCATGGCCTGTCAACCCGGGGACCATGACTTCCTACAGCCCGTTCAGATTCTGACCTTCGAACTTTCTGGTTGGTCTTGCTTGCACTTGTCAACATTCTTAGCATTTTATTCTGTACATCAACCCTGGTTGAGGGCGGCTGCTTCGTGATGTTGTTTTGATGGGGAGGGTTGCCTTCAACGGTGGCGTTCTGGGTTGTTCTCTGACCCTGGTTCATGGCATGGTTCAGGTAGGTCAGACTTGAGGTCTCCGCCTCTTCCTTACTTATGGCGACCTTAAGGCTCTCCTCACTGGCGTGGCGCCGTAGTTTCCCCTGAGGAAGCGCTGCGTGAAAACTGGACGCTGAGTGAAGGACGTAGTTTGTCTTGCTATCGGTGGGATAGTGAAGGACGTAGTTTGTCTTGCTATCGGTGGGATAGTGAAGGACGTAGTTTGTCTTGCTATCGGTGGGATAGTGAAGGACGTAGTTTGTCTTGCTATCGGTAGGATTAATGGAATACTGGCTTGATGTCTTTTTAGCATCAACGCTCGTGTTGGCCATACCACCAGCGTCAGGGGGCCGGCCATCGGTGTCGTTATTTTTTACTACTAATCTTGGGTCCGGAGCTACAACTTGAGAACCCATACCGTAGTTGACCAAGGGGGGACCACTGTTCTTATGGCTGTCTGGTTGGCTACTGCTCTGATGGGGATTGGAACCGTTGTCCACGCTGTTGGCTGGGTTTAATGTGGTGACAGTAAAAGGTCCTGCACCTGGCTGGGTTAGATCAGAGTGGTGTGCGTGGTCGGGGAGTAGCAGCGAATACCTGCATGCAGGCCAGAGCAAAAGATAACTGGATGAGCAGTGTACCAACATACAACAAAGAAGAAATGATTTTTTTGTCATAAGCAGAATGCATCCATACGTGTCACACAAAAACGAACGAACACCCCCTCCCCCTCCCCCCTTTCCAACACCCAAGGAGTTATACAATTCCAATTAGTTCGTTTCTAAATGTAACTATCACACCAAGCAAGCCACCAAATACAATGCAAACCCTATCCATTAAATCACACTTAGCAAGTGCCGTGCAAAACTTAATCTTAAAATCACACCATAGCAAATACACTGCAATCCTTACCCATATAGTCACACCCACTTATTATATATGAAGCCATATCCAATTATCATAACAACAATCACAACAACATATATAAAAAAATATAATAATTGATCAAAAAACATCCACAACACCATTAAATTAAGCTACACCCAACCATCTTAACAGCATCCACAACATCATTAAATTAAGCTACACCCAATCATCATAAAACAATCAACAACACCATTAAATTAAGCTGCACCCAATTATCATAAAACAATCCACAACACCATTAAATTAAGCTTCACCGAATCATCATAACAACATCCACAACACCATTAAGTTAAGCTACACCCAATCATCATAACAACATCCACATCACCATTAAATTGAGCTACACTCAATCATCATAATAACATCCACAACACCATTAAGTTAAACTAAACCCAGTCATCATAACAACATTCACAACACCATCACATATAGCAACACCCAATCATCATAACAAAATCCACAACACCATTAAATTAAGCTACACCCAATCATCATAACAACATTCACAACACCCTCAAATATAGCAACATCCAATCATCATAACAAAATCCACAACACCATTTAATTAACATACACCCAATCATCATAACAACATCCACAGCACCATTAAATTAAGCTACACCCACCCATCTTAACAATCCACAACTCCATTTAATTAACATACACCCAATCATCATAACAACATCCACAGCTCCATTAAATTAAGCTACACCCAATCATCATAACAACATCCACAGCACCATTAAATTAAGCTACACCCAATCATCATAACAACATCCACAGCACCATTAAATTAAGCTACACCCAATCATCATAACAACATCCACAGCACCATTAAATTAAGCTACACCCACCCATCTTAACAATCCACAACTCCATTTAATTAACATACACCCAATCATCATAACAACATCCACAGCACCATTAAATTAAGCTACATCCAATCATCATAACAACATCCACAGCACCATTAAATTAAGCTACACCCAATCATCATAACAACATCCACAACACCATTAAATTAACACACAACCCTCTTAACAACTTTCATTAAAAGACAATTAACTATAGCAACATCCATCGATCTAAAACAAAAAGCAACCCTCACCTACCTTATGAAGTCACTGTCATCTTTCTCATAAAGCTACACTCACCTACCTTATGAGGTCACTGTCATCTTTCTCATAAAGCCACACCCATCTGTACCATAAAGCAACCCTCACCTACCTTATGAAGTCACTGTCATCTTTCTCATAAAGCTACACTCACCTATCTCATAAAGCCACACCCATCTGTACCATAAAGCAACACTCACCTATCTCACAAAGCCACACCCATCTGAACCATAAAGCAACACTCACCTATGTCATAAAGCCCCACCCACCCCTCCCATCAAGCCCCACCCACCTCTCCCGTGAGGCCACACCCACCTGACGTTGATGTTTTGCCTGTTCCTCAACTGGATCTCCTGTGGTTTTTGTGTTGGGCTCTGCCTCTGTAGAACTTTATCCAGTTCGTCTTCCAGTCTCCTCACCTGCCGCTTGGCGAGATCTCTCTCCTCAGACAGCTTCTGTACCAGCTTTACAGAGACAAATAGCACTATCTTTATGTGTTATGTAAGGAAACGAATACAAATAGTTCATTGGATGAGTTTTTCAAAAACAATCTCTAGGAACAAGTTGTATTTTTGAGTTTCTCTAGGCTATACGCGAGTCACGGGATATCTGACCTTCTTGTCCGCATTATTGATGTGGCTCTGACTCCTCTCTTTCGTAAGCATCCGGTCTATCAGGTCCGGCAAGGGGATGGCGTATTTGTCTGGGTCATCAAACTTGTCAAGACAGTTGAGAAATAAGGCATCAAGCTTCCTAGTCCTCGTCAGAAGTTCGGTCACCTGATATAGGAGTCATACATGGTGCACTATTAAGTCAGTTATATCCCGGAGATTATATCCTTCGATAAGGGGGTTATAACCTTATATCAGGGGGTTATAGCGTCATATCAGTGTGTTATAGCCTAATATCAGGGGGTTATAGACTTATATCAGGGGGCTATAGCCTTATATCAGGGGGTTATAGCCTTAAATCAGGGGGTTATAGCCTTATATCAGGGGGTTATATACTTTTATCAGGGGGTTATAGCCTTATATTAGGGGGTTAAATACTTATATCAGGGGGTTATAGCCTTATATCAGGGGGTTATAGCCTTAAATCAGGGGGTTATAGCCTTATATCAGGGGGTTATATACTTTTATCAGGGGGTTATAGCCTTATATTAGGGCGTTAAATACTTATATCAGGGGGTTATAGCCTTATATTAGGGGGTTAAATACTTATATCAGGGGGTTATAGCCTTATATTAGGGCGTTAAATACTTATATCAGGGGGTTATAGCCTTATATTAGGGGGTTAAATACTTATATCAGGAGGTTAAATTCAGCAACACTGCTAAAAGTAAGTGTTTGAACTCAAGAGGTCTGAAGGGAAGTAAGTCAGTTATGTCAAGAAAAACGGGGAAAAGAGTATTAGCGTTATTGTTTCTAAACAGGAAATACTGGAGTGAGGTCTGTCGCATTTTGAAATGAAGAGGCAGGACAATATCAGGGGGACGTTTTTGGTCTCACAAGACAAAACGAGAAACAACAAAGAAATAGAAATCAGTTTTTTAAAAAAACTGGAGTCTGGAGTTCGTCTTATTGGGTGAAATCGTAGAAGCTGTAGTGCCATATTATTGACTACTACTAACGTGTACTATCCAAAAGATCGCAGAGGAATTCGAAAATCTGGAGCGTAAAAACATTTGGATGGCCTAATCCGTTTTTTTTTTTTTTCTGTCGTGCGCAGATAGCAACATGATTTAAAATGAATGCATTCGCTACTCTGACCATGACTTAAAACAACCATACACACATCTCTAAGCATGACGTACAACTTAACAAACACGCATTTCTAAGCATGACTTACAACATAACAAACATGCATCAATGTACATGACTTTAAAAGATAACACGTTTATAGGCTGTTGTATGGCAGTAACTTTCACACATAATTGATGACCTATGTCCTCCATATTGACAGCACATTGACGGAACTGAAGATACCAGGTTCATGAAGGGATCCGAAAATCCGGTTAACTCGATTATCAGGATGGATTTAAAACATGTTGCATAGCTAGTGTGTCTCCTCCCCCCCCCACCCCCCCCCCACCCCAATCCTTTTTCCTAAACCACCACTAGACATGATTCTTGCTGTACTTTTCTTTGTATACCTTTCATAAGGTTTAGTAAACGTGATCACTATTGAAAGGCATCTTGTGATAACGTACTGGCACATTCTATTTGATGCGTATGTGTCAATAGCTGAAAAGTTAACTTCTGCCTGGCGTATGAACCGCTTTAAAAGCTGAAATCGACCGTATCAGATCAGCTACTTGTTTGACCAATAGTTCTCAATAATGGAACGTTTTTTTTTAGATGCATTACAATCCTCAAACAGTCTGACTCTGTCGCCGCTTCGTCAATGGCTAGACAATAGAGTACTTGTACTAAGTCACAATGAGGCTATACAGACTAGCTGGACGGGGCCTGCAGGCTTTTACGTTGTGTTTGAAAAATCCACTGCGTCTCTCTTTACATTGAACTAGTTCAGTTAATCAGAATGTTGTCAATGTCTGTGTTTATGTCAATATGCTGAAAATAATTCTGTCTAGTGTAAAAACAACTTAATTTTATTTGTTGTGATCAATGAATGGATTTTATATTACTTCGAAGAAAATCTTATATAATCTTATCTTAAAATGAAGGAATCGTATATAATCTTATCTTATATGGAAAAAAACGTATATAATAGTACCTTTCAATGAAGGAATCTTATATAATCTTATTTTACAATGAAGGAATCCTCCAATAATCGTATCTTACATTGAAGGAATCTTATATAATATTTTCTTACCTTTTCTCAGATAATCTTACCAGTTTACTTCTATCATCTATGACATTTACTCTATGTAATCAGACAAATAAATCATTCAGATTGTGTCCTATTTTGAGGTGCTTACCTTTTGACTGAGTTTCTTAAAGCTGAAATCTACTGTCATCTGGACATAGTCGACGCCATGAAGGTAAATGCTCATTTCTTCATAGAGCTCCACTAGGTCCATGTTACTTGTGTCTGTTTGTACTTCTTTGGAGGCGTGGAAATCACCATGGTTACGTGGCATGCTTGGGGGATGAATGTCAAGTTGACATACATGGAAGCCATGTCATATAATATGATATATTCAATACTAGAATATGTATAATGAATGACATATGGCGTATCTGTTGTGTCAAGTGCACATACATGGAAGTCATGAAATATATGATACACATGACGTATTTAATGTGTAAAAAAAAAAGCCAAAAAAAAAAAACCCAGCCTTGTGACGTTATGTTCAAGTGTACCTTTTCTCACTTGACATAAATGGCTGTCATTTTAGTCTTTAAAATCATGTTTGGCTTATTAATGGTGGACTAAAAGTACACAACTATCTGAGTCAGTTGACTCGGCCTGAGCCTCTGGTAGGATATACAGCCAATTCTCCGGTAAGTTTCTGGGTTAAGAAGTAGTCAAAGTGTGCCCTTTATAGTCTAATGACCAATAATCATTGTTCCTACATGCTTCTGGTTTAAGAAGTAGTCTAAGTTTGCTAAATAGTCTATTTACATACAGTTATTGTTGCCAACAGTTTCTGTTTAAAAAAGTAGTTTAAGTATCCTAAAGAGTCTAATGACCTACATCGTAAAGATATTGATTATGTTCGCCCTAGATGTCCACTCTCCTTACTTGTGTGGTGCCCTGAATTGCTGTCGCCTTCTTTCTCTCTGCAACTCATCAGCCAGCCACTTCTCCACACCTCTCTGCTCTATGTCAGACATGTGGTGGAGGTTAGTCTTGATGAACCTGGTGGCTCTCTCCTTGATGTCTGTGTCAATATGGAGTCGCAGTGTCTGAGACACGCCTTCAATAGAAGCTAAAATATAAAATAGACTCATGAGATTGTGTCTAACCAATGAACGTGTAGGCCCGCCCCTCCGTGTCTGTGCTAATATGGAGTCCTAATGTCTGGGAAACACCTTCACTGGACACTAAAGCAAGACACATGCTCTCGATACAAGATTTCTAAAAGAGTGAGTAGAAATGGTTGAAGTCACAAAACAATGTTCATATTAGATAACAACGGTTATGGAAAAAATGTGTTGTAGTTTAGTTGAGTTACACTAAACAAATGATTGTTACATAACTATACAAGAGTTATAACTTAACATTTATTGTAATATTGAATATTTTAAGTATGTTGTACTGTAGTAGGGTTTGGTTATATTTTAAAAATTTTACTGTAGTATGGGCCATTTATATTTTAAGGATTGAACTGTAGTAGTCGGTAGATCATATGTGGAACATAAACAACAGGACACACAAGAAAGCAATATAACACGTGTGTTAAGGCTTTCAATGTATATTGTTGATTGCATGTTGTTTAGAAAGTAGATGTTGGATTATCTATTATGCTTATTAATTTGTGACGTATTTGTGGTAATGGAAATGACGTGTTGTGGTGAAGTTTGTTGTGATGGAGTCATGGCCGTTGACTCTGTAGTTTGATTAATAAAGATACTTTATTCTACGAGGCTTTACTTTGTGTAGTTACTATAATAACATCTAGGAAAGCGAATATAACGAACATGGTCAGAACCGGTTCGTAAAACATATACATACATGGACACAGTCGTACATGGACACTCACATTCATGGACACACACAAATATGGACACAAACATGGACTGACATATACACATCCGGACATTGACACACACACAGCTGGACACACACATACATCGATACATACATACATTGACACAATCAGTCACACATAAACTCTCACGGAAATGGACACACACGGAGACGACCCACCATTATGTGATACACATGGATCTAGGTTGATCATCTCATCGTGTAGGGAAGCTCTCATCTTGTCTCACATAGACACAATAAGACATGGACACACATAGACACACTAAGACATGGGCACACATAGACCCACGCAACCATACAAGGACACACGCAGCCATTGCCCACCATTCTGCGATACACTGGGATGAAGGTTGATCTTTGCATCTTTGTTCCTCTCATCATGTAAGGCAGCCCTCATTTTGTCTGCCAGCCATGGATTGGTCATCTCCAGAATTTCCATCAGTGTCAGGAATGCCCTTGACCCCCTGCTGGGCAACATGTCCAGCAGTTTGGATGCTCGACTCTCATAGTTTGTCTCTGTCTACAAAATATCAATGAGATTAGTCTCTGTCTACAAAATATCAATGCGATTAGTCTCTTAGTCTCTGTGTACAAAATATCAAAGATATTAGTCTCTGAGTACAAAACATCAATGCTATCAGTCTCTGTCTACAAAAGATCAATGATATTAGTCTCTGTGTACAAAACATCAATGATATTAGTCTCTGTCTACAAAGTATCAATGATATTAGTATCTGTGTACAAAATATCAATGATATTAGTCTCTGTCTACAAAATATCAATGATATTAGTCTCAGTCTACAAAAATCAATGATATTAGTCTCTGTCTACAAAACATCAATGATATTAGTCTGTCTACAAAACATCAATGATATTAGTCTCTGTCTACAAAACATAAATGATATTAGTCTCAGTCTATAACATATCAATGATATTAGTCTCTGTCTACAAAAGATCAATGATATTAGTCTCAGTCTACAAAATATCAATGATATTAGTCTCAGTCTGCAAAACATCAATGATTTTAGTCTCCGTTTACAAAACATCAATGATATTAGTATATGTGTACAAACATCAATGGTATTAGTCTATGTGTACAAAATATTAATGATATTAGTCTATGTCTACAAAATATCAATGAGATTAGTCTCTGTGTACAAAACATTAATAATATTAATCTCTGTTTACAAAACATCAATGATATTTGTCTCTGTCTACAAACATCAATAATATTATTATATGTGTACAAAACATGAATGTACTTCTTTTTCATTGTACAAAACATCAATGATATTATTTTCTTTGCAAAAAACATCAATGATATTATTCTCTGTGTACAAGAAGTCAACTCTACTGTCCCGGCACGTTTTCAACTCTGACTGTCATAGCTCTTCTCTCAACTGTCCAAGTCAGCTACCGTCTCTACTCCCCGACTGAGATCTCCCCTTGGTCTGTACACTACTGCGGTCCGGCTGAGTTCTCCCCTTGGTCTGTACACTACTGCGGTCCGACTGAACTAATGGTCCCCTTGTATAAGTCCCCAAATCAGTCGTTGCATCCCTAAAGATTCTTTCCCAGGTCTATCTATATTCGCATGTAGCAGGACTATTTATTTCCGCATCTATTCTACAAACTGGTTCTCCTCCTTGGTACTATGGTTAACTTCACACTTCCCTCCTGTCTACATGGGTATTTCTGTGCCTCCTGTCTACAGGGGTATTTCTCATTGCCCAGCCATTCTTGCAGACATTGTTCATTAACTAACCACCAGCCCCAGCATGCCAATGTCTCTTGATATACAAGCACACTCTCTCACCGTCATAGGTCTACTAACTTCGTTCTAGTGCAATCGGATACAACAGGCTTGGCGGTCAGTGTTTGGTCGTCGTACCTGTCCTATGGGAAGTCTCCACCCACCTGTACAATCCAAGTTGGTATTCTCCCCCCCCCTCCCCCCCCCCCCAATTCTTCATATGCCTGTGTATTTTTTATTAAGTACGTGCGTGGTGTCCCCCCTGTACAATCCCAGGTGGGATTCTCCCCCCCCCTCCCCCCCCCCCAATTCTTCATATGCCTGTGTATTTTTTATTAAGTACGTGCGTGGTGTATGTAATGTATGGTACGTGTGTTTTTGTATCGTGTCTGGGTATTGGATGTCTGTGTTGGTGTCATATGTTTGTATAGTATGCCTGTGTTGGTATCATATGTTTTTACAGTATGCCTGTGTTGGTATCATGTTTGTATAGTATGTATGTGTTGGTATCATGTTTGTATAGTATGTCTGGGTTGGTATCATATGTTTGTATAGTATGTCTGTGTTGGTATCATATGTTTGTGTAGAGTACCTGTGTTGGTATCATATGTTTGTATAGTATGCCTATCTTGGTATCATATGTTTTTATAGTATGTCTGTGTTGGTATCATATGTTTATATATTATATCAGTGTTGGTATCATATGTTTGTATAGTATGTCAGCGTTGGTATCATATGTTTGTATAGTATGCCTGTGTTGGTATCGTTTTTTTTGTTTAGTATGTCAGTGTTGGTATCATATGTTTGTATAGTATGCCTGTGTTGGTATCGTTTGTTTGTTTAGTATGCCTGTCTTGGTATCATATGTTTGTATAGTATGTCTGTGTTGGTATCGTGTGAATCGTATGAATGAGAATGAAAGTTTCCGTTTACCTTTAGAAGACGTGCCATCTGGTCATCCATGACATTGTTGTCACAGAAGGCGCACAGGAAGCTCTCTGTAACGACCACTTCCTTGATGAGTCTGGATCTCAGCTGACTCAAGACTCGCTTCTCAATGTCGTCCATAGCTCGATGACGTCACACTTCCAAAATGACGTCAGTCAGATAAGCCTAATCATCAATATTCAATGACTTAATCTCACCACGAGGTCGTGCTAGTCCGTCCCCCCCAGTTGACGTTCCTTCAAATGTCCATCTTGTGTTTCTACCAATTTGCTATAAACGTTCTTCAGAAATAAAATACAACTTTAATCAGATTTCGTCATCAACACATGTGTACCATGTCACGTGACAACGGCGGGAATCATATTTATTGCATTCAAACAGCCAGTAAGTTAAAAAGCTACCTTTGAATTCCTCACCGATAGAGTCACATCAAACCTATTCAGTCCAAGTCAACGAAACACCATCAAATCTCCTTGTGCAGTCACCAGCCTGCAGCAGTGCTGTTCTGTCCAAGTCAACGAAACACCATCAAATCTCCTTGTGCAGTCACCAGCCTGCAGCAGTGCTGTTCAGTCCAAGTCAACGAAACACCATCAAATCTCCTTGTGCAGTCACCAGCCTGCAGCAGTGCTGTTCTGTCCAAGTCAACGAAACACCATCACATCTCCTTGTGCAGTCACCAGCCTGCAGCAGTGCTGTTCTGTCCGAACATTTGCTCTAGATCAGCAACATATGTGAACTAGAGCTCTTGTAACTGACAGCTAATCACACAGTGTTGATTGTCCCCATTGACACTCATTACTGGTTGACACGGCTAAATCATTAGGGCCTTGGTGACAGCACACGGGTCTGTAGAGCCAGACGTTCCGATAACATAGGGCCCTTTAGAAAGACAATGAGCTCGAGCATATGTAGGTCTGAGGGCGTAAATGAGCTATCCGTGTCATAATTATGTGGATTAAATAGCGCTTCTGTATTTACGAGACTAGACATTTAAGAAATGCCTAGTCCGTAGTATCATTGTATTAAAAGAACAGAAATTTTAACTGATTGGCAATTGATTAACACTTTTAATATCGGAAGTCATTTATACTTGGTAGGTATAATGGTTAGTCAGACAAACACATTTAGTTTACTGCTTATCAAGCTATGGCTCTGCAAATAGACCACTTGAAACTATAACGTCATCAAAGATAGTTCTGCAATAAATGAATGTAATGACCTTCTACAAGAGGGAATCATCTAGCAACGACAGTAGGAAAAATGAATGTAATGACCTTCTGCAAGAGGGAATTATCTAGCAAAGGCATAGCAGAAACAATGAATGTAATGACCTTCTACAAGAGGGAATTATCTAGCAACGCGAGTAGGGAAAATGAATGTAATGACCTTGTACAAGTGGGAATTATCTAGCAACGCCAGTAGGAAAAATGAATGTAATGACCTTGTACAAGTGGGAATTATCTAGCAACGCCAGTAGGAAAAATGAATGTAATGACCTTGTACAAGAGGGAATTATCCAGCAAACATTGCAATTAAATATTAAAAGCTAAACTGACACTAAAAGGTAATTAAAAACGACATTTTCTGACTATCTCTACGTACCGATAACGACATTGTCATGAATTTATCAATGACATCTAGTTACTTATAACATTATAAACATAACCTAATGCGAGCGTTTTCTAGGTACTTGTACCCAATGTTCCCTCTATGATTTGTTGGTTCGTGTGCAAAATCATACAGTTGTGTGCAAAGTTTTATAGCATCACTTTTTTGTGTGTGTAAAATTGTACAGCCCACAAACAGAAACACACACTTACATGAAAATTTTCTTGCGCGGTACTCAAAACTGCTGCGCGGCGTCTGTGAGATAGCTACGCGGCAGCGCAGCTTAAAGGTAACATTGTTTGTAACGTTATCATCATGATATATGGTGGTCTGGAGTTCAATTCCAGCCAGAGCCCAGTAAAGCAAAAACACCACCAGCACCCCGGGTAGATGGGACTTGTTAACCTTGGAGAGAAGAAAACTCTGAAATGAAACCCGGAGATGGAGTCCCGAAATATGGATAACATTGATACAATGAAACATTCCGGCAACTCCCTCCCGCGACGTCACTGGGGCCAAGCTGCATGTTCCCTTGGGTTATCCAGCGGCGTGGAGAGAGGTGATTTGCTGTTGGGAACCTAATTTGATGGTTTTGTAGGTAAAAAAACGTTATAACCATGACCTAATGGGATTGTTTTGTAGGTACCTAACATTATAGCCATGTGACGATTCTTCCCGCCATTAAAAGTATACGTCACATACATGAGTCAACTACTACTACTCGTCACTTTGGATAATTAGAGATGTAGACATATTTTTACTTCAACTAAGATCCACATTTTAAGAGCAAGTCATGTGAACATATATCTGAGAACCGCTGAGTTGAGAACTCCTGATGTATACACCAGAGCGTAAAATCCACTCCGTGGCCCCTAAAGTAAATCTATTCACCAGCTATTTATCGATTAGTTGGTCCTGAAAAGATTGTGTTCCGCGTGTTCCATTGTTGTCCAAGAAAGCTGCTATAATCATGTGTACAAACGTGGTTGACTCTGGCTCGTCTTGTGTACACTGTTAAATACAACGTTGCTGGAGGACAGGTCAAGACCTTAATTGTTTTCGTGTGGCAGTTATCTTCAGAAATTGGTCTAGGAGAGGCATTCCTCCTATTATGGGGAAACAAACTCACCATGGCATGGTCCATGCCTAGGAGATAATAAAAGATAATAGTTTGATTAGTAGCCGACCTATATCAATAAAATAAATATTTGACCCTCATAGCTCTTGTCTGACTCATCTACCTCTCATCTGACTCTTTTAAAACTCCCCGGACCCTCGTAACACTCATCTGACTCTCGTACCTCACATCTGACTCTCTTAAAACTCATTTGACTCTCTTACCTCTTATCTGATTGTCCTACCTCTTATCTGACTCTCCTACCTCTCACCTGACTCCCTTACTTCTCATAGGTCTCTCTTACCTCTCATCTGACTCCCCTACTTCTCATCTAACTCTCTTACAACTCATCTGACTTTCAGCATTTTAAAAAAATCATATGAGGTCTTTTTCATGCCTAACAAGGTTTCTGTTACATGTCTCACAAGGTGTCTGTTTCCTGTCAAACAAGACTTCTGTTGTATAAGAAGCAAGGCTAATTTTGTATAAGAAACAAGGCTACTGTTGTATAAGAAGCAAGGCTAATTTTGTATAAGAAACAAGGCTTCTGTTGTATAAGAAGCAAGGCTAATTTTGTATAAGAAACAAGGCTACTGTTGTATAAGAAGCAAGGCTAATTTTGTATAAGAAACAAGGCTACTGTTGTATAAGAAACAAGGCTAATTTTGTATAAGAAACAAGGCTACTGTTGTATAAGAAACAAGGCTACTGTTGTATAAGAAACAAGGTTTCTGTTGTATAAGAAACACGGCTTTTGTTGTATAAGAAACAAGGCTTCTGTTGTATAATAAACAAGGTTTCTGTTGTATAAGAAACAAGATTTCTGTATTATAAAAACAAGTTTTTTGTTGTATGAGAAACAAGTTTTTTGTTGTATGAGAAACACAGCTTTTGTTATATAAGAAACAAGGCTATTGTTTTATAAGAAACGAGGCTTTTCTTGTATAAGAAACAAGGTTTCTGTTGTATAAGAAACAAGCCTTCTGTTGTATAAGAAACAAGGTTTCTTTTGTATAAGAAATGAGGCTTTTCTTGTATCAGAAACTAGGTTTCTGTTGTATAAGACATAAGGCTTTTGTTGTATAAGAAACAAGACTTCTGTTGTATAAGAAACAAGGCTTTTGTTGTATAAGAAACAAGGTTTCTGTTGTATAAGAAAAAAGCTTTTGTTGTATCAGAAACAAGGTTTCTGTTCTATAGGAAACAAGGTTTCTGTTCTATAGGAAACAAGGTTTCTGTTGTATAAGAAACAAGGTTTCTATTAAATAAGAAACAAGGTTTCTGTTGTATAAGAAACAAGGTTTCTGTTGTATAAGAAACAAGACTTCTGTTGTATAAGAAACAAGGCTTTTGTTGTATAAGAAATAATATTTCTTTTGTAAAAGAAACAAGGCTTCTGTTGTATAAGAAACAATATTTCTTTTGTAAAAGAAACAAGGCTTCTGTTGTATTAAAAAACAAGGTTTCTGTTGTATAAGAAACAAGGCTTTTGTTGTATAAGAAACAAAGTTTCTGTTGTATAAGAAAAAAAGGCTGTTGTTGTATAAGAAACAAGGCTTTTCTTGTATAAGAAACAAGGCTTTTGTTGTCTAAGATCAAGGCTTTTTTTGTCTAAGAAACTAGGCCTCTGTTATATAAGAAACAAGGCTTTTGTTGTATAAGAAACACTCATTTTTTGTATAAGAACAAGGCTTTTATTGTATAAGAAACAAGGCTTCTGTTGTATAAGAAACACGGATTCTGTTTCTAATCAAGCAAGCTTCCTGTAACCTGTCTTAAACTATTGTTAATCATTTGTGTTTTTAACCAGCAATTAATACAGACCTCTGTTACCTGTCAGTCAAGCAAGCCTTCCGTTAGCTAAATGTTGGCTTAATTAACTGAATTGACTTGGGGTATTTTAACTTATTGATAAATAATAATTCAATTAATTTTTAAGCAAGATGTATGTTTGACAAGATGTATGTTAAACACGATGTATGTTAAACACAATGTATGCTAGACTCAATATATGTTAGACGCGTTAACATGACGTATGTTAACAGGGTTGTGTTAGACATAATGTATGTGAATCAAAGTGTATGTTAGACATGACGTATCTTAGACACGGTGAATGTCATACATAATTTATTTTAGACACCGTGTATGTTAGACATGATTTATGTTAGACACAGTGTATTTCAGATATGAAATGTGTTAGGCATGAAGTATGTTAGACGCCGAGTATGTTAGACACGGTGTATGAATGAAATGTGAAAACATTTATAATCCATCAAATCACTGTTCGGTTTATCAATTACTTAGAAAGGTTTATACTTAATGGTTTATACTTAATGGTTTATACTTAATGGTTTATACTTAATGGTTTATACTTAATGGTTTATATTTAAAGGTCAAGATTTCACCAAACAAAATGTATGTGATCAATCACAAGGGTATGACAAGTCGTGTTATATTTACATACACTGCTGTTGCATCACAAATGGTGTTATATTTACATACACTGATGTTACATTATATATTCTGTTATTTACATATACTGCTGTTACATCATATATTGTCTTCTTCTTCTTATACCTTTGTACCCCGTCTGAGGCAATGGCTGTCCACAAGAATCTTCCACTCATCACGGTCCTGTGTTTTCATTTTTCATTTGCTTCTAGGCGTATCCCATATTTTGCGTGTGTGCCTCTAACTCGCGTCTCCATGTATTCTTAGGCCTTCCTCTTTTTTTTTCCCTTTGGATTCTATGTTAGGCATTGTCTGGTGATGCAATGTCCTATTCAGCTCTATCTTTTCTTACGATGTCTTCATCAATGGGCACCTGTTATGTCCCTTCTAGTAGGTCTTTTTTGGTGATGGTATTTGGCAATTTAGTGTTCAGGATCTTTCTAATGCATGCGTTTATTAGGGTCTGTACTTTCTACTTAATGCTCACTGTTTTTTTTTCTCAAGTTTCTGCTCCATATACTAGGACCGTTTTGACATTTGTGACTTTGGTTTGCAGTTGCAGCTCCTACGACTCCCATAATTTTTTTTTTTTTTTCAATAATACAAAAGCTGATCTAGGTTTTCCAATTCTAACCCTTACATCCTCGTCGGATCCGCCATTGTGCTACTTACATACATTGCTGTAACATCATATATTGTGCTACTTACATGCATTGCTGTAACATCATATATTGTGCTACTTACATGCATTGCTGTAACATCATATATTGTGCTACTTACATGCATTGCTGTAACATCATATATTGTGCTACTTACATACATTGCTGTAACATCATATAGTGTGTTACTTACATACATTGCTGTAACATCATATATTGTGCTACTTACATACATTGCTGTAACATCATATATTGTGCTACTTACATACATTGCTGTAACATCATATATTGTGCTACTTACATGCATTGCTGTAACATCATATATTGTGTTATTTACATGCATTGCTGTAACATCATATATTGTGTTATTTACATGCATTGCTGTAACATCATACATTGTGTTATTTGCATGCATTGCTGTAACATCATATATTGTGTTATTTACATGCATTGCTGTAACATCATATATTGTGTTATTTACATGCATTGCTGTAACATCATATATTGTGTTATTTACATGCATTGCTGTAACATCATATATTGTGTTATTTACATACACTGCTGTAACATCATATATTGTGTTATTTACATGCATTGCTGTAACATCATATATTGTGTTATTTACATGCATTGCTGTAACATCATATATTGTGTTATTTACATGCCTTGCTGTAACATCATATATTGTGTTATTTACATACACTGCTGTAACATCATATATTGTGTTATTTACATACACTGCTGTAACATCATATATTGTGCTACTTACATGCATTGCTGTAACATCATATATTGTGTTATTTACATACACTGCTGTAACATCATATATTGTGTTATTTAAATACACTGCTGTAACATCATATATTGTGTTATTTACATACACTGCTGTAACATCATATATTTTGTTTTTTACATACACTGCTGTAACATCATACATTGTGTTATTTACATACACTGCTGTAACATCATACCTTGTGTTATTTACATACACTGCTGTAACATCATACATTGTGTTATATTTACATGCACTGCTTTTAAGTTATATATTTTGTTTTACATTTACATATATATTGTGTCATATTCGTATAATAATGTGTTTCCATTCAAAGACATCTTTTCATTTTTTATCACACTTAATGATAGGAAAATGTTTATTTTTTTATCCGTCATGCAAGTATTTATTTTGTTGTATTCAAATATACTACGGTTTACACGAAATTATGTTTGCCGTTTGCATACATTCATTTACACCACACATGAGGTTATTTTAAAAAAATGTTATAATTAAATTATGTTATATTAGCAGAAATGAAGAATTCTATTAGTTATAATATACTTCAATTTACGAACAGTTCATGTATATTAATTCAAATAACCATAATACCACGGATTATGTTCTATTGACTTAAGGTATAATACAGTTATGTCACTTATTGTGTTTTATACATATCTATTCTGTCCCATTGAGACATATTTATCCTAGTCTTATATTCATATATCTACTCTGTCACATTCGGACATATTTATCATAGTCTTATTTCCATATCTCTTTTGTCCCTTTCAGATATCTATCCCCTAGTCTTATATTAATGTATCTACTTTGTCCCATTTAGGCGTAGTCTTGTATTCATATTTCTACTCTGTGCCATTAAAACATATTTATCAAAGTCTTATTTTCATGTATCCACTCTGTCCCATTCAGATATATATCCCCTAGTCTTATATTAATATTATATATAAAAACAAGTCATTAACAAACACATTAAACATCCTTCACTTTAAGAACTATTTGAAGAAAAATGTTGGTGTAAAACTAAACCAAAAAAATGTTGGATGATACACCCCCCACCCATTTCATGACTGATACCTAAGACTAGTAAGAAAGTCTGGATCAGGGCGAATTCTTTCTCTTAACATTGTGGCCCACAATTAGAACGGTAACTTTGTTCCCAAGTCTGTAAGAATTATCAGCGGGTTGCCCCGGCCCTAACCAACTCGAAATGATCACAAATTAAGTCATTATTAGTATCACTATGGATGGTTGGCTTCTACGCTGGGTAAATAGTTTAAATGGCTTGGGTGTAAATTGTTATAATTATATCATGTTGTCTTGGTTAAAATATGTATTTATTGAGTAATAATTATCAATTTTATTTACGTGCTGAATATGAATAGATGCAATTTACTTTAAAAATAAAAAAAAAAAACATTTCCATCTATTTGGATCCATAAAAGAATCTGATCTTATCTTACTCTGTCCCATTAAAAGAATCTGATCTTAATCTGTCCCATTAAAAGAATCTGATCTTATCTTACTCTGTCCCATTAAAAGAATCTGATCTTATCTTACTCTGTCCCATTCAAACATAATTCCCCTAGTCTTATATTCATGTTTCTGTCTCTTGATCAAACGTGTTTTCCATAGCAACATCCTTCAGTGTCCTGACTCTGATGACAACACGCCCAAACAAGGAGCACTCTGGTCACTTTTCCTGACTGGTCGTAATATTTGACATTCTCCTTGTCCTTGATGTGATAGAAACACGCCATCTTGTGGTTGTCTACCGCACTGAAGAGTTTCTGGCACCTCAGACACTTGGACACCGTCATGTTGCCAGCAGCTTTGTGTCTTGAGATAACCCGAGGATGTCTTCCAGCGAAAGTCTTGGCGCTCGCCTCGGGCTTCTGGCCGTCGGTTAAAACTCTGTTCAAACTTTGAGTAGGAACATGTTGCGAGACAACGGGCAAAGCTTCTGCTGGATTATTTGGAGAACTTTTTTTGTCGTCTGTTTGCCTTACAGTTAAACACGACTGGACGTTGTATCGGTCACTCGTCTTGTGAGGGGCCAAGGTCACCGACCGCCCACTGAGTAAACTGGTAGCCTCCGTTTCTAGAAGTGCTTCGGACCTACTTCGGCATTGTGACGTTGGACGTTTGACCACTGCAAACTGTGCAGTTGACCACTTCGGATTGCCTTGTCTATTGAGTTGCTGACCGCACCTCTCTGAGTTTACTGGTTCCGTTGTTTGAGTTGTCTGTGGCTGGTGGGACATCACCAGGCTGGAGATTGCGTCGTGGAGAGACTCCTCAAGCTGCCTCGCTCGATGCTTTAATGCCGTCAGTTTTTCTCCTGATATTGCAATCAGTGACCGCTCTCTGACATATCTGAGATTTTCATTCGGGGTTGTACACCCCCCTGCGTCTTCTTGTGGTGAAGTGTTCGTTAGATTCTTCGATTGACTTCCACAAACTTTACTTTGTGATGACCAGGAGTCTGTCGATACGTCTTTACCGTTGGGCATGACATTGTTCACAGTTTTAACAACTCTATAAATGGAATCTCTGAGGTCGCCATTAGGTCTGAACAACTTACTGTTAGATTTATCGAGGTTGCCAAGCGTTGGGCCTAGTTTTCCCAGCCTGTGCCTGGTGACTGGTCCATCGTTTGTCCCCACACACTTGTTGTGCCTGGGGCTTGTTGCACTGGTGATGACTGCGTCCAGCTTGTCCAGTTGTCTCTGAAGGTCTAAAGCGTCATGCTGTTTGTCCAGCAATGTGGCATGTAGTCCCGACATCTCTTCTATCAGCTTTCTATTCTCTGACTCCAGTACACAGAGTCTCTCTTCTATCTCTCGCCTCTTGATGACGTCAAACTTGTGTTTTTCTGCCGTGTATGAGGCGAGGGCTTCTACCAGGCTGTAACAGGGGTGAGGGTGGAGACCAAGTATTTTCAAACACGTCTCTCTTTCAGTGATCAAGGCATAGCAACTATCTTCTAACTGTCTTGTTGTGGTTTCCAGCAAGTCTTTCCAGTCCACATTCATGTCTGTACTTTGATCAAGTGTAGCTCTGTCATGACGCGCATTACCGCCCAAGGTTGGCTCTGCAAAGGTTTTAGCTGTTCCACTTTCATTCGATAAAATCTTACTGCTTTCAATATCGAACGTTCTTGCTGGATGACACCTATGTGTGGATGAAAGTATATTGTCTAAGATTATTGGTTGTGTTGCGGCACCTCTTAAATCACCAGGGGCGTCCCAACGATTTCTCTCCGAGGCATCTATTTTATCATGACGTGCGTTGTAGACATGTTTCAAAACTGTGTCACACTTTGTGAATTGACTGTCTGTCGTTAAGCTCGTATCAGAGCCATTGACCGTACCTGGGAGGCCATGTATTACACTGAGTGAATCGTGTCCTGCACCATGAAGCGTTTCACCATCACGTTGTGTGTAGGTGATAGACATTGTTGGATGCATGGAGGTGCTACAGTCGCACACAAGAGTGTTGAGTCTGCTGGCTGTCTCCACGACGATGTGGCTCAGATGTGTCTTCTCTCTCCTGGTTGTCTCTGACATCTCCAATGTTTGTTTAAGACGCCTTGCCCAGGCATTGCGCTCACATTGGAGATGAGCGGCCAACCAGCCGTAGAACGTGGCGTAGTTTTCTCTCAGCACCCTAGGGGGAAGGACGGAATGCTTGTTAACCAATAAAACACACATTTCGTGATTTAAAGTGATTTAAATTGATCATGCTAACTTACCCTTGCAATATCTCTCATTCAGTTTTGATTGTAATATTTTAACAAATAAATAGCTATATTATAAATCAGTTGGCCATCAACTGTTCTGTGCGTTACCTCGAGATGATGAAGTTTCCCACCACGTTCGTCTTGAGGAAGTCGCTGACCATTGTCTTGATGTCCGAATCTATGGGAGTGTTCATGACTTCTGTAGCATTGATCTTTGGACTGTACAACAGCCTCTTGATGGCGGGGTCAAACTTATTGAGACTCTTGAGTTGGTCCAAGTTGGATAGGCCAATGGTCCTCACGTCTGACGTCCCAGTGACATCAGTGGTTCGTAGGATACCTGCAACTGTGTCTTCTGACAGCTGGTGTAGATCACTGGGTGCTTCTGCCGGCCGTCTTATTTTGTCATCAGTCCATGTTATTTTGTCATCAGGCTGTGCTATTTTGTCATCAGGCTGTGCTATTGTGTCATCTGGCCGTGTTACTGTATCATCATGCCCTGTTATTTTGTCATCTGGCCATGTTAGTGTGTCATCATGCCCTGTTATTTTGTCATCTGGCCATGTTACTGTGTCATCATGCCCTGTTATTTTGCCTGCATTAAGTGTCGACGTAGCGTTATCGTTGTCATCATCAGCTCGTGATGTGTCATTACTTTGATTATCATCACTGCTTGATGAATCGTCGCTGTTATCATCCTCGTGAGCACGGCAACTGTTATCACTTTGTTTATGATAAGTTTGATAAGTGGAATTATTGGGGATATTTTGTTTGTCATCATAAGCGGGTGATAAATTCTGGGCATGGTCCTCGCAACGACTTACAATAGAATAATCCACGTAGTTTTCCTCAATATTGACATATACATTCGAATAGGAGCTATTGTTAAACTCAGGGTACATATTCTGCTTGACTTCCTCTCTAGGGTGGCTCTCTAACAAGTGTGCGTTGGGCTTGACTTCCTGTCCATGATGGCTCTCTAGCACGTGTGTGTTGGACTTGACTTCCTGTCCATGATGGCTCTCCAACACATGAGTGTTATTCATGTTTTCCTGTCTAGGATTGCTCTCTACCTGGGGCATGTTTATCGTGTTGGTCTTACTATTCCAAACCCCACTGAAGCCATTGCCAATTTGTGACGAGGATTGCAAGTGCCCAGCAGCAGATTGCAAGAGTTGAGCGACTGAGTCTACATCTGATGGTACCACCAATGGGGAGGAAGTCATTGAAGTTGGAATGGTATTTAGTACATCGTGGGAGGGCGAGGGTCAGAGTTCAAGTCAAAGTAATGGACGCTGTGAACATGACCGGGTTGTTGTCCTAATTAATGATTGAATGGTTTTGGTTCCACTGTGACTCATTCCGTCGTGGGCATTTACGCAAGCATAAGACTTTGATTGGCCACTAAATATGTCCAGGATACGCCTGAGTTGTGACCTGTTACAGATTGGACCCGTTCCAATTATTGACCTGTTCGAAAAAAAAAACATCAATAAATCCTTTATTTTTTAAAATATTGCCTTATCTATTGCTTTGTGTTTTATTTGTTGGTGCTTTCGTTTACAACCTTCGAAATGTTTTAAAACAAGTGTACTGCTCTAATCAGATATGAACTAAATTATCCTGTACTAGGCACATATGAGCACGAATGTACTGTACTAGCACATATTAACAACCTTGTACTGTACTAGTTACACATTCACATTTGTAGTAGGCTAGTCATATATTCACATTTATAATTTTCTAGGCACACATTAATACAATTGTGTTGTACTAGTCTCCTATACTGGCGTGATGCACTAGACACCGTTACTGGCGTTAGTTACTAGTCACCTATACTGGCGTGATGTAGTAGTCACCTATACTGGTGTGATGTATTAGTTACCTATACTGGTGTGATGTAGTAGTTACCTATATTGGGGTGATGTAGTAGTGACCTATACTGGCGTGATGTAGTAGTTACCTTTACTGGCGTGATGTAGTAGTGACCTATACTGGCGTGATGTAATAGTTACCTATACTGGGGTGATGTAGTAGTTACCTATACTGGGGTGATGTAGTAGTTACCTATACTGGGTTAATGTAGTAATGACCTATACTGGCGTGATGTAGTAGTTACCTATACTGGCGATATGTAGTAGTCACCTATACTGGCGTGATGTAGTAGTTACCTATACTGGCGTGATGTAATAGTGACCTATACTGGCGTGATGTAATAGTGACCTATACTGGCGTGATGTAGTAGTTACCTATACTGGGGTGATTTAGTAGTGACCTATACTGGCGTGTTGTAGTAGTTACCTATACTGGGTTAATGTAGTAGTGACCTATACTAGCGGGATGTAGTAGTTACCTATATTGGGGTGATGTAGTAGTTACCTATACTGGGTTGATGTAGTAATGACCTATACTGGCGTGATGTAGTAGTGGCCTATACTGGCGTGATGTAGTAGTTACCTATACGGGGGTGATGTAGTAGTTACCTATACTGGCGTGATGTAGTAGTGACCTATACTGGCGTGTTGTAGTAGTCACTATACTGTTGTGATGTAATAGTGACCTATATTGGGGTGATGTAGTAGTGACCTATACTTGCGTGATGTAGTAGTTACCTTTACTAACTTGATGTAGTAGTCACCTATACTGGCGTGATGTAGTAGTCATCTATGCTGGCGTGATATAGTTGTTACCTATACCGGCGTGATGTAGTAGTCACCTATACCGGCATGATGTAGTGGTTACCTATACTGGTGTGATGTAGTGGTTACCTATACTGGCGTGATGTAGTAGTTACCTATACTGGCGTGATGTAGTGGTTACCTATACCGGCGTGATGTAGTTGTTACCTATACTGATGTGATGTAGTAGTGACCTATACTGGGGTGATGTAGTAGTGACCTATACTGGCGTGATGTAGTAGTTACCTATACTGGCGTGATGTAGTGGTTACATATACTGGCGTGATGTAGTAATGACCTATACTGTCGTGATGTAGTAGTGCCCTATCCTGGCGTGATGTAGTGGTCACCTATACTGGCGTGATGTAGTGGTCACCTATACTGGCGTGATGTAGTGGTTACATATACTGGCGTGATGTAGTAATGACCTATACTGTCGTGATGTAGTAGTGCCCTATACTGGCGTGATGTAGTAGCCACCTATAATGTGATGTAGTGGTTACCTATACTGGCGTGATTGTGTTGGTTACATATACTGGCGTGATGTAGTGGTGACATATACTAGCGTGATGAAGTAGTTACCTATACTGGCGTGATGTAGTGGTTACCTATACTGGCGTGATCTAGTGGTTACATATACTAGCGTGATGTAGTAGTCACCCACACTGGCTTGATGTTGTAGTTACCTATACTGGAGTAATGTACTAGTCACCTATACTGAAGTAATGTAGTTGTTGCTTATACTGGAGTGATGTGGAAGCCACCTATACTGGAGTGATATACTAGTCACCTATACTGACGTGCATATAGGAACCGTGAAAGGTAGAAGTCATTGTTCAAGCTTACACACTTTAGATAAAACTAACGATCGAGTTTCAGGTCGATGCAGGTCAATGACGATACAAACTCCTCACTGATCGCTCAATCAGATGAGAATGTAATGAGACGTGTAATGGGATGTTGTACGGAGTCCGCGCTAACATCTATTAAATCTGATGTATGTTTAAGTCCGTCAATTTACCTTGATGGCTAGAAATCAAACAAGCAACCGCACTTATTTAACCATACATCGCAGATGTTTATATTAGCACCCGAAGTTGTAGATCTTAGAGCAGGCTCGGGAACTTTTTTGTCTGAGAAAGCCATCGACACAACGTATTTTGAAAAGTAATTCTTTGAGAGCCATACATTATTATTAAAACTAAAAATTCAAGTAAATGTGTGCATTTAGTGTAATTTCAAAACTAAAAATGCAATAATTATGTCACTGAATTCTTTTTAATAACATTGTTACGCTGTTGCTAATCAATAATGAGTATTTCTTACCATTAATGTGACTTTGTTTTTTAATAATCGAACATTTGTCTGCGAGCCAGATGCCGCCATCCATAGAGCCACATCTGGCTCGCGAGCCATAGATTCCAGACCCTGTCTTAGAGGAAGCTAGAAATGAGTTATTAACACTAAAAATACTAACCCTATCCGAACACTTGCCTCATACAACCACTACACTAAGCCGTTATGAACACTTGCCTCATACAACCACTACACTAAGCCTTTATGAACACTTGCCTCATACAACCACTACACTAAGCCTTTATGAACACTTGCCTCATACAACCACTACACTAAGCCTTTATGAACACTTGCCTCATACAACCACTAGGCTAACCCTATGTGAACACTTGCCTCATACAACCACTACACTAAGCCTTTATGAACACTTGCCTCATACAACCACTACACTAAGCCTTTATGAACACTTGCCTCATACAACCACTACACTAACCCTATCCGAACACCTCACTTTAAAACCCCTCAGTTACCTGCATCCGAAGTGCGTGAGATTCAACCAACGTTCCAAATGAAATCTGTTAACTGCACGTAAATTTCTCATTGGACGAATGCATTAACCTTCTTTGAATAAGTCAATGGCTATTCATTCTTCTGTTTTAAACCAAGGCTTTTTATGCTGACGGCATGGCATTGACTGTGCCTGGGCTTGCTTTAAACAATACATATTACTTGCCTTGTTCTCCCCACCACCAGGTGTTACAGCCTTACTTTACTATGTATGTGTCCTACCTTATGTGTTAGCGTAGTAGCTTATACAATACAATCATGGATTGCAGTTTATCAAAAATCGACCGTATTAAATCAGTGGTAAATACTAAGAATGTATTTTAGTTAAATAGGAATACTAAGAATGTTACTGCACAAGAACATTTTGAATTTCTATAACTAAACAATTTTTTATCAAAGCGTCAGTTTATTTATTTCTAGTCACTATATACGTTTACTACTTTATATCGCAAGAGATGTCTGTCTTCTTCTAATTGCCAGAAAGTTGCTCCACTACCTGTTAATGAAGAAGTCTATTCACTTACAATCGCTAAGAAATTTGTCTGTTCTTCATATCATCAGAGAACTACGTCCATCCCCAATCTCAAGAGAAATCTATCCAGAAATCGCTATTCTTCGTACTGATAGAGCTTCCTATCTAGTTCCTACATAAAAGTCTGTCTACTTACTACTTAGCCCTTGCAAAAGACGAAGATCGGGTTTCTCTGCATGCAGCTCAACGAACTGCTTAGCGGTATTTGACAATATACGACACTTTCAAGTGAGTCTACGCTGACTATTATATACCTAAAGCTAACAGCAAGTAAATCCTCAAGTACTTTGTCTAGCGTATTGGCCTTCACCTTGTACAACTCCTGCACGTAAGAATTTATTGAGCCTTCACGTTGTTGTCGAGTGAGAGTGGAGTAAGGCATAATCATGTTTTGGAGGGAAGTGGAGTTTGTAAGTACTATGGTGAGAAGGGGAAGTGGAGGTGTGGATACTCTGGTGAGAAGGGGAAGTGGAGTTGTGGATACATTGTTTAGAAGGGGAAGTGGAGTGGTGGATACTCTGGTGAGAAGAGGAAGTGACGTGGTAGATACTCTGTTTAGAAGGGGAAGTAGAGTTGTGGATACTCTGATGAGAAGGGGAAGTAGAGTTGTAGATACTCTGGTGGGAAGGGAAAGTGGAGTTGTGGATACCCTAGAGAGAAGGGGAAGTAGAGTTGTGGACACTCTGGTGGGAAGGGAAAGTGGAGTTGTGGATACCCTAGAGAGAAGGGGAAGTAGAGTTGTGGATACTCTGGTGAGAAGGGGAAGTGAAGTTTTGGATACACTGGTGTGAAGAGGAAGTGGAGTGGTGGATACTCTGTTTAGAAGGGGAAGTGGAGTTGTGGATACTCTGGTGAGAAGGGAAAGTGGATTTGTGGATACTCTGTTTAGAAGGGGAAGTGGAGTTGTGGATACTCTGGTGAGAAGGGAAAGTGGATTTGTGGATACTCTGGTGAGAAAGGGAAATAGAGTTTTGGATACTCTGGTGAGAAGGGAAAGTGTAGTTGTGGATACTCTGGTAAGAAGGGGAGTTGTGGATACTCTCATGAGAAGGGGGAAGTGAAGTTTTGGATACACTGGTGTGAAGGGGAAGTGAAGGTGTGGATACTCTGGTGAGAAGTGAAAATGAAATTGTTGAAACTCTCACTCTCTTGTAAAGGTGAAGTGGTGTTCTGGAAACTGTTACTCTTGTGTGGAGAGGCGCAGTGGAGCTGGGGATACTCTTGCGTAGAGGTGAAGTTGAGTTGAGGATACTCTGACTTTGTTGAAATATGTAGAACTGACTTAAAGCTCTATTGCAATGGACGACCATCTGTTGTATGTGGCAGCTATGGGAACGTTTACACTGAGGTAACTGTGGTAGTATGTATGACCAACAATTATTATTGTGAGTAGTAATCGAACGTTGTGACCTCATCGCCTTGTGTTATGTGGTGTGACTGGACGTGGTGAGTTGTTTTGATTCTGCCCTGTGTTATGTGGTGTGACTGGACGTGGTGAGTTGTTTAGATTCTGTCCTGTGTTATGTGGTGTGACTGGACGTGGTGAGTTGTTTAGATTCTGTCCTGTGTTATGTGGTGTGACTGGACGTGGTGAGTTGTTTTGATTCTGCCCTGTGTTATGTGGTGTGACTGGACGTGGTGAGTTGTTTTGATTCTGCCCTGTGTTATGTGGTGTGACTGGACGTGGTGAGTTGTTTTGATTCAGGAATGTTAATAACTAAATGCGTGGAAGAGTGGAATGAGTGGTCATGAATGTGAAGCACAAAAATAGTGTAGAATGTAGAATAAACGGCAGTTGTCACACGGAACACAGAAGAGTGGACATCATTCATTTCCAATACAATAACCTAATACAACGTAACATGCCTTTTTAAATCCTAACAATGTAGTAACCCTTTTGAAAGACGTACAATGTAGTAACCCTTTTGAAAGACGTACAATGTAGTAACCCTTTTGAAAGACGTACAATGTAGTAACCCTTTTGAAAGACGTACAATGTAGTAACCCTTTTGAAAGACGTACAATGTAGTAACCCTTTTGAAAGACGTACAATGTAGTAACCCTTTTGAAAGACGTACAATGTAGTAATCCTAAGCAAATACTCACAATTTAGTCATCCTTTTTGAATGCATACAATGAAGAATAACTGTAAGAATGCATATAATGATGAATTATTATTACTGTATGAATGCTTATAATGATTAACTACTGTTTATAAGACTGCTTATAATGATGAGTTACTGTAAGACTGATTAAACGTATAATGGTGAATTACAGTAAGACTGCTTATAATGATGTATTACTCTTATAGACTGCTTACAATGATGTATTACTGTACGAATGCTTATAATGATGAATTACTGTACGAATGCTTATAATGATGAATTACTGTAAAAATGCTTATAAAGATAAATTACTGTAAGAATGCTTATAATGATGAATTACTGTGAAAATGCTTATAAAAATAAATTACTGTAAGACTGCTTATAATGGAGAATTACTGTGAGACTGCTTATAATGATGAATCACTGTAATATTACTTATAAGATGAATTACAGAATGAATGCTTCTAATAATGAAGTACTGTATATATGCTTATAATAATTAAATAATGTAAGACTTCTTATAATAATGAATTACTGTAAAACTGATTAAAACTATAATGATAAATTACTGTAAGACTGCTTATAATGATGAACTACTCTTAGACTGGTTACAATGATGTATTACTGTAAGAATGCTTATCATTATTAATTACTGTAAGATTGCTTATAATGATGAATTACTGTAAGACTGCTTATAATGATGAATTACTGTAAGAATGTTTATAATGATGAATTACTGTAAGACTGCTTAAAAATGATGAATTACTGTAAGATTGCTTATAATGATGAATTACTGTAAGACTGCTTATAATGATGACTTACTGTAAGAATGTTTATGATGATGAATTACTCTAAGACTGCTTATAATTATGAATTATCGTTAGAATGTTTATAATGATGAATTTATATAAGACTGCTTATAATGATGAATTAATATAAGACAGCTTATCATGAGGAATTACTGTAAGAATGCTTATCATGAGGAATTACTGCAAGACTGCTTGCACTAATGAAATACTATTACACGTTTAGAAGGCTTACACTGTTTTCAAAATTAACATACAGCATACAACACATGTTTACAACTATTTACTTATTTGGAAATATTTGTTTTTTTTTCTTTTTGAAGACTTTGAAAAAAGTTAGATATACTTGCAGTGTGTTCTCAATTCTGACCTAATTCAGGCACTGACAACACTGTTACGGTACAACACGCTGGGTGCTAGAACACTACTACGATACAACATGCAGTGTATTCTCAACTCTGACCTAATTCAAGCACCGAGAACACCATTACAACAGTAGTTTTAGCACTGAATTTATTGAGCTCTTCTCTCCAAACCTAAAATGCTATCATTAAGTCGATGGTCTAATATCTGGGCAATCATTAAGTCTATGGTCTAACATCCGGGCAATCATTAAGTCGATGGTCTAATATCCGGGCACGACCATCGATGAAGTGACTTTTCAACATGCTCACCGCTAAAGGTGAGGGGCGCCTCATGACTAAAATACCTTTTTAAAAAATATCCCTTGACTTACCTTTCCGTTAGTTAGTTTGTCCGTCCAGTCCAGTGTACCAGTACACGTGATGTCTTCATCAATTCTGACATACCGGGCATGCCAACCAGCACTGCACCCCACAAGGGCTGCATTTAAAAGGTCATTATTATGCTCTAAACACAACTCCGCCTGGCCATAAAGCTCAAGGGTTCCATTGTGGAAGATTTAGCCGTTCCCGCCTGAGCGTTACTTAATACACCTCGCCACCTACTCGTGTCCCGCTATTGATTGCACGCCCAGATCTTCTTACAAAAACACGTTAGGCAATAAACGCAGATTGACATCATGTCCGTGTAATTATGTTTGTGTAATGGAGCCCAGAGTAGCTTGGTGTTATTGTAGACATGGCTTGAATTCATTGTAATCATGACTTGAAGCAAGTGTTATCATGGTTTGGTGTCAGTGTAATAATGGCTTGAAGTCAGTGTAATCATGGCTTGATGGCAGTGTAATCATGGCTTGAAATCAATGTAATCATGGCATTATCTCAGTGTTATCATGGCTTGATCTTAGCGTAATCATGGCCTGATGTCAGTGTAATTATGGCTTGATCTCACTGTAATCATGGCTTGATGGTATTATAATCATGGCTTAAAATCAATATAATCATGACATTATCTTAGTGTTATCATGGCCTGATGTCAATGGAATTATGGCCTGGTGTCAGTATAATTGTGGCTGGATCTCAGTTTAATCATGGCTTGATCTCAGTGTTATCATGGATTGATGGTATTGTAATCATGGCTTGATCTCAGTATAATCATGGCTTAATCTCAGTGTAGTCATGGCTTGAAAAAGTGATTTTATTATTTAGAATCAGTTTGCTTTTTTGTGTGGTTTGTTTTCAAAGATCAAATAGACATAATTCCATATGTGTTCAGTAGTATTGGTCATGACTTGTGCTGTAATAAGAAAGACATTTGTTACATGATAGATACTGAGATAGGAATTAAAAAAAGTAATTACTATTAGAATCTTGTCGATCATTTTCATAGCCTACACCAGATCTAAAACCGCTCGAATGTTCTCTGTTTATAGTTGACAAAGCTAATGGCTGCAATGAGAGGTTGATCTGTGAAAACCGCCATCACAACTGCCTGCTGAAAGAAAAGTCTGCGCAGATCGACAGACTGAAAGGAGACTTACTGCAAGCCAATATAAAGTCTATGTCCAAGAGCGTTGAGGAATTTCAGCTAGATGAACTGAAGGCAACCATCGAATCACTACGACTACAAGTCACAACCGTAAGGCTTTCAATCATTTATCGCTACAACTGATTTCAATCATTTTATCATTACAAATACAAGTCACAACTGTAAAGCTTTCAATCATTTATCGCTACAACTGATTGCAATCATTTTATCTCTACCACTGCTTTCAGTCATTGTATCATTACAAATACAAGTTACAACTGCGAGGCTTTCAATCATTTTATCATTACAAATATAAGTCACAACTGTAAAGCTTTCATTCATTTATCTCTACAACTGCTTTCAATCATTATATCATTATAAATACAAGTTACAACTGTGAGGCTTTCAATCATATATCGCTACAACTGCTTTCAATCATTTATCTCTACCACTGCTTTCAATCATTGTATCATTGCAAATACAAGTTACAACTGTGAGGCTTTCATTCATTGTATCATTGCAAATACAATTCACAACTGTAAGCTTTCAAGCATGTATCTCTACAACTGCTTTCAATCATTTCATCATTACAAATACAATTCACAACTGTAAGCTTTCAAGCATGTATCTCTACAACTGCTTTCAATCATTTCATCATTACAAATACAATTCACAACTGTAAGCTTTCAAGCATGTATCTCTACAACTGCTTTCAATCATTTCATCATTACAAATACAATTCAGAACTGTAAGCTTTCAAGCATGTATCTCTACAACTGCTTTCAATCATTTCATCATTACAAATACAATTCACAACTGTAAGCTTTCAAGCATGTATCTCTACAACTGCTTTCAATCATTTCATCATTACAAATACAATTCACAACTGTAAGGTTTTCAGTCATTGTATCATTACAAATACAAGTTAAAACACTTGGGGTTTTAATTATTGTATCAATTGTATCAAAAGTTACAAATGTAAAGCTATAAATCATGGTATCACTACTGGTACATTTAGAAGTTACAAATGTAAGGATTTCAATCAATGTATCACTACAAATTACAGCTGTAAGGGTTTTAATCTGTGTATTATTGCAAATACAAATTAAACCTGTAAGGCTTTTAAACAAGGTATTAGTACCGGTACAACTGTATTTTATAAGTTACAACTGAATTTCTTGTAACCATTGTATCACTACAAGATTCTTGTGAGACAATGATATAGAGTTTGTATTATTGAAACTTTCTCGAATGGCTTCAATAACGCCAGTCCTGGTATAGCTGTCTTGTATAATCTTGAAATAGCTGTCTTGGCTGATCCCGGCATTGCAGTCTCGGCTGATCCCGGAATTCAGATCTCAGCTGATCCCGGAATGTCAATCTCATCTGATCCAGGAATTGCAGTCTTAGCTGATACTAGAATGACATTCTTGGCTGATCCCGGAATAACAGTCTCGGCTGCTCTGCTCGCAGCACAACCTTGGCTGCTGGTTTACCTAGGCTTTCTTCAATGACCTTTTTTCTTCTATGCCTTTATTTCGCGCATCTCCTGCTTGCTTGACAACTTTACTACTGCTCGTCTGCTGTTCTTTGATCAGTGATAATCTCCCATTCGCCAACTTCTATGTTGGCTTTTTTTCCGTACGTCCTAATCGCCCAACCGCGGCCATTCAAAAAATCTTCCTCCCAGTGCCAATTTTCCTTAAAGCGGGTACTTTGGAATACGGCTTTCCTCTATTCAATTTACAGGACCTAACCAGCGATTTTATGTAATACATTGAACAGATCACTCCGGCTTCCCAAGTCGAATGGCTTTGTCACATCTATAAAAACAGTGCACATAAGCTTAATATGCTGTTCACGACATTTCTCCTGCAACTGGTGTAACGAAAACATTATGCCTACAGTTGAACGACCACTTCGGAAGCCACACTGCTTTAACCAAGCGCTTAAGGTCTCCGTGGACGAACGTGTTTCCTACTATGCTAACGAAAGCAATGCATCGGTAGTTATTGTAGTCGCTATTGTCTCCTTTATTTTATACAATGCTACGTCTTGCATGACCCGACGAATAAATCCTGTGCCCAACCCATGCAGAGGAGTTTATTTAAGTGCTGAAGCTCTATTGCTTTTTCTATTTTGTAACAATTCCGGAGGGATATCCGCAGAAGTAGTAAGTGCTTGAAAAATTGTAAGAATATTGTCAAAATATTGTATTGCATTTATTCTTCATAACATTGGTAACCGATACACGCAGATTTCTAAGCAAAACTCATTCAGACGATTTGTTTCTGTAGAATTCTACTGGAAACGTTTCTTGTTGTGTTGGATTACGTTATAATCAGAAACAGCGCTCAACTACCGATATGGTGTTTGCCGCCAGTCAGAACAGCGCTCAATTATCGCTATGGTGTTTGCCGCCAGTCAGCTGCAGGAAAGTGTCAGTAACAGAATGTTGACCTCTTCTCTATGTCAGCATAGAAGGTCTCTGGAAGATCATGGGCCAATATCGACGTTCATTTCAATGGTGTGGCCATTTCACGATAGGATTCGGGAAAAATGGAGAGATGTCTCAATCATTCTCTGTGTCTTATGGTGTCAAACCAGGTTGTGTCCTGGCACCAACACTTTTTAGCATCATGTTCTCTGCCGTGCTGTCTGGTGCATTTAGGGACAGAGACGTTGGAATCGGCATCAGAACCTAACTGATGGTAAAGTTTGTAAACTCTTGAGACTAACCGCTAAAGGAACGCACAGACATCATCAGGGATTTTCTTTATGAATGCCGACGAATGTGCCCATAACACTGAATCAGAGGTCGATATGCAACGCAATTTTGCTAACTTCTCGGATGCCTTCATAAACTGTGATCTTACCATTAACACAAAGAAGACGGAGGTCTTGCACCAACAAGCTCCACGAAAACCTTACATCGAGCCCAACATCCAAGTCAATTGCGCAAGGCGTAAAGTTGTCGACAGTTTCTCTTATCTCGGTAGCACACTGTCCCAAAGCGTAACCAGTGATGATGAGGTGAACCTTAACATTTCAAATTGCAAGGGTCTGCGCAACATTCGGAAACATGTCTAAGAATTTATGGACGAGAAGAGCCATCAGCACCAAAACCAAAATAATGTTACTCGGTAGCTATGCTCCCAACACTGCTAGATGCTAGGAAACTAAATCATGCTCACGCAATGAGCGACAATCCTCTACATCAAATGGCATTATAAGGACCCAGGTACTGAGGTACTCGTACAAACAGGTCTACCGGCATACACACCTTATTAATGCAGTCCCAGCTTTGCCGGACGGGCTATGTTGTGAGAATGTCAGACGACCTCTTTCCCAAATGTATGTTTTATAGTGAACTCAAGCAGTGTAGGTGGTTTGCTGGGGGACAGAAGAAAGGCTTTGAAGACACACTTAAAGCATCTTTGAACGCATTGACCCCCCAGGAGTGGGAACCAGTACTTGAAGGAGCGAGACTCGTGGCGTCCTACACAAAAGCTCAATGCAAAATGGGGCTAACAGGACAGCTGCTGCAGAAGACAAAAGAAAGACAGAAAAGTTAGAGTTAACTCTGTCACTGGAGTTGTACCATCCATCTCCTGCTATGTCTGCGTTGGAACATTTCGTGTCAGAATCGGCCTGATCACAAGATTCAGCTCAAGCAACAAGCCGATGTTTAAAGACATCATCGATCACAAGTCTGTGCGCCCAATGTCAGATTCAACTCAAGCAACAAGCCGATGTTTAAAGATGTCAGCATCGATTTTCGACGGACGAAATCCATAGACATAATCAGTGTTTTTTTTACATGTTTAAAGTATTATTTTGCTGCGTTTTAGGCAGTGTTATATATGTTTAAAGTATTATTTTGATGTGGTTTTGGCAGTTTTATATGTTTGAAGTATTATTTTGATGTGGTTTTGGCAGTGTTATATGTTTGAAGTATTATTTTGATGTGGTTTTGGCAGTTTTATATGTTTGAAGTATTATTTTGATGTGGTTTTGGCAGTGTTATATGTTTAAAGTATTATTTTGATGTGGTTTTGGCAGCTTTATATGTTTGAAGTATTATTTTGATGTGGTTTTGGCAGTGTTATATGTTTGAAGTATTATTTTGATGTGGTTTTGGCAGTGTTATATGTTTAAAGTATTATTTTGATGTGGTTTTGGCAGTGTTATATGTTTGAAGTATTATTTTGATGTGGTTTTGGCAGCTTTATATGTTTGAAGTATTATTTTGATGTGGTTTTGGCAGTGTTATATGTTTGAAGTATTATTTTGATGTGGTTTTGGCAGTGTTATATGTTTAAAGTATTATTTTGATGTGGTTTTGGCAGTGTTATATGTTTGAAGTATTATTTTGATGTGGTTTTGGCAGTGTTATATGTTTGAAGTATTATTTTGATGTGGTTTTGGCAGTGTTATATGTTTAAAGTATTATTTTTGATGTGGTTTTGGCAGTGTTATTTATATAAACCTGATAATTATATCACACACATATTTCCATTTAAATGTGGACTCTTGCTTGAATTAGTTTAAATATTGGTTTTATTTAGCTTATTGAGCTAATGATGATATCTTGCTATGCTACTAAATATCTGCAGCTTATTTAATAAGCTAACTTATTATCAGTACCAAATTTGAATGCCATTTTCAGATGGAAGGAGGAAAAGCTTTGCTGACTGAAGAACTATCAAAGCAAGCAGCGAGAGCTATGGTAATATGTTACTGCAATAGCGGTACTTACAGAGTTTCCTTACACTGATGCTAAGATTATTTTATTGATCGAAATCAATGGAAATATTTTTTGATTACATTGTATATACACATTTTGAGCACATAAATAAATACATATTTAAACCAAGACAACATGTCACAGTTATAAAAATTTCAACATAAGACATCTAAAGTATTTCTTTAGAGTATAAATCAGCCATCTGTGAACTCCGTTAGTGACAATAATGACATGATGAGTGATCTTTTAGTTTTGGTGAAGCACGCTGGTCAATTCTTGTAGACAGGGGAACAAATGAATTTGATTACCTTTCTGCCTTAAATTTTTTAGAAATAATTCATTCTGATCGAGCTGATCTTAGGTATCTGGGATGAAGTGGCTGCGATGTAGCATGCAACATTTTGTTCGTTTTTCAAATAGTTCTTCAAGTGAAGGATGTTTAGTTTGCGTGATATTCCTAGTTTTCTCTCTCTAGTCTGTTTTAATGTCATGAAGCAATCAAATTGCCAGATAATTTTTGTAATTAACAGTGTTTTTATTAAAATTTACTCTACAATGCAAATGTAACAAGGTCAATTAATATTGGCGTTGGTCAATAAAGCATTTGTATCTTATCCAAATTAGTAATATGATTATATCCCTACTAGCACTCAAATCTTGAATAGCACTCATATCTTAAATCGCACTCATGTCTTTAATAGCACTCGTATCTTGAATAGCCTTCATATCTTAAATAGCACTCATATCTTGAATAGCACTCATATCGTATATAGCACTCATATTTTGAATAGCCTTCATTTCGTATATAGCACTCATATCTTGAATAACACTCATATCTTAAATAGCACTCATATCTTAAATAGCACTCATAACCGGAATAGCCTTCATATATTAAATAGCCCTCATATCTTAAATAGCACTCGTATCTTAAATAGCACTCGTATCTTAAATAGCACTCGTATCTTAAATAGCACTCATATCTTAAATAGCTCTCGTATCTTAAATTGCACTCATATCCGGAATAGCCTTCATATCTTAAATAGCACTCATATCTTAAATAGCACTCATATCTTGAATAGCACTCATATCTTAAATAGCACTCATATCTTAAATAGCACTCATAACCGGAATAGCCTTCATATATTAAATAGCCCTCATATCTTAAATAGCACTCGTATCTTAAATAGCACTCGTATCTTAAATAGCACTCGTATATTAAATAGCACTCGTATCTTAAATAGCACTCATATCTTAAATAGCTCTCGTATCTTAAATTGCACTCATATCCGGAATAGCCTTCATATCTTAAATAGCACTCATATCTTAAATAGCACTCAAATCTTAAATAGCACTCGTGTCCGTATTAGCACTCATATTCCAAATAACACGCATACTCCAGCTAGCACTCACATCTTGAATAGCCATCATATCTTGGAAAGCAATCATTTCTTGAATCACACTCATATTCCCACTAGCACTCATACCCCAACTAGCATTCATATCTTGAATAGTATTCACATCTTTAAAAGCATATCTGAACTGGCCCTCATATCTTTAACAGTACTCACATCTTGAAAAGCATATGCCAGCTAGCACTCATATCCCGACTAGCACTATCCCGATTTGTAGGCAGATCCAGACTAGCATTTATGTACAATAACATTGCTATTTTTTACAAGTTGTAGAAAGTCATTTATTCACAGTGAAAAAAAGGGTGTTTTTGTGTGGTTGGGGGGGGGGGGGTAAAGGTTTTTCATCACATGTCTATCTTTGACGTCTCTTGTATTACTAACCTAATCTCTTGACTAGCAAGCTATGTCCAGTGCCCAGGTGTCTCAAGACCTGGTCAACAAACACTTGACCAATGCCAACCGGAACAGGTTAGCATTTGAGAAATCCTCCAGGGAGTGTGATAAGCTGAAGAGTCAGTGTCTGCAACTGAGCAAAGAGCTTGACTGCCTGGGAGAACAGATAAAGTCACTGACTAAGGAACAAGTGGAGAATCAGACCAGATTAGAAGATAAGGTCAGTATGCACAAAATCCTAACTATTGCAGGTGTGAAGAGAGTTTGAGAAGGTGTGGAGGCAAAGAATTGATAAGGTGTGGACACCAATAGTGAGTTAAAGAACCGATAAGGTGTGGACACCAATAGTGAGTTAAAGAACCGATAAGGTGTGGAAACCAATAGTGAGTTAAAGAACTGATAAGGTGTGGAAACCAATAGTGAGGTAAAGAATTGATAAGGTGTGGAAACCAATAGTGAGTTAAATAACCGATAAGGTGTGGAAACCAATAGTGAGGTAAAGAATTGATAAGGTGTGGACACCAATAGTGAGTTAAAGAACTGATAAGGTGTGGACACCAATAGTGAGTTAAAGAACTGATAAGGTGTGGACACCAATAGTGAGGTAAAGAATTGATAAGGTGTGGACACCAATAGTGAGTTAAAGAACTGATAAGGTGTGGACACCAATAGTGAGTTAAAGAACCGATAAGGTGTGGACACCAATAGTGAGTTAAAGAACCGATAAGGTGTGGAAACCAATAGTGAGTTAAAGAACCGATAAGGTGTGGAAACCAATAGTGAGTTAAAGAACTGATAAGGTGTGGACACCAATAGTGAGGTAAAGAAACGATAAGGTGTGGACACCAATAGTGAGTTAAAGAACCGATAAGGTGTGGACACCAATAGTGAGTTAAAGAACCGATAAGGTGTGGAAACCAATAGTGAGTTAAAGAACTGATAAGGTGTGGACACCAATAGTGAAGTAAAGAATTGATAAGGTGTGGACACCAATAGTGAGTTAAAGAACTGATAAGGTGTGGACACCAATAGTGAGTTAAAGAACTGATAAGATGTGGACACCAATAGTGAGGTAAAGAATTGATGTGTGTACAACAATAGAGAGATAAAGAATTGATAAGGTGTGGACACCAATAGTGAGTCATATAACTGATAAGGTGTGGACACCAATAGTGAGGTAAAGAAATGATAAGATGTGGACACCAATAGTGAGTCATAGAACTGATAAGGTGTGGACACCAATAGTGAGTCGTAGAACTGATAAGGTGTGGACACCAATAGTGAGTCGTAGAACTGATAAGGTGTGGACACCAATAGTGAGGTGAAGAATTGATAAGATGTGGACACCAATAGTGAGGTAAATAATTGATAAGATGTGGACACCAATAGTGAGGTAAAGAATTGATCAGATGTGGACAACAATAGTGAGGTAAAGAATTGATAAGATGTGGACACCAATAGTGAGGTAAAGAATTGATAAGATGTGGACACCAATAGTGAGGCAACGAATTGATAAGGTGTGGACAGCAATAGTGAGGTAACGAATTGATAAGGTGTGGACACCAATAGTGAGGTAACGAATTGATAAGGTGTGGACACCAATAGTGAGGCAACGAATTGATAAGATGTGGACACCAATAGTGAGGTAACGAATTGATAAGGTGTGGACACCAATAGTGAGGCAACGAATTGATAAGGTGTGGACACCAATAGTGAGGTAACGAATTGATAAGGTGTGGACACCAACAGTGAGGCAAAATATTGATAGGATGTAGACATCAATAGTGAGGTAACGAATTGATAAGGTGTGGACACCAATAGTGAGGTAACGAATTGATAAGGTGTGGACACCAATAGTGAGGTAACGAATTGATAAGGTGTGGACACCAATAGTGAGGTAACGAATTGATAAGGTGTGGACACCAATAGTGAGGCAACGAATTGATAAGGTGTGGACACCAATAGTGAGGCAACGAATTGATAAGGTGTGGACACCAATAGTGAGGCAAAATATTGATAGATGTAGACATCAATAGTGAGGCTGAGAATGATATCAGAGGGAATAGTTTGATCCTAGCCCAATAGTTTGATCCTAGCCCAATAGTTTTATCCTTACCCAATAGTTTGATAAATTATTTGTTAAAATAAATGCCCCTTTAGTTGAGTCAGTTCCATCAAGTCCATGTTCAGAATGTGTATCTGTGTATATTTACAGTGCTAAAATGTATCATTTCAACAGCTTGTCCCTGTTCATCTGTCTCTACTACTAGGTTCACGTACTGGAGCAAGATGTGACCAATACAAGAATTCAACTGGAGACAGCTGAGAAGGCCAATTATGATCTGAAGCAAGATCTGGCAAACAAAATAATTCAACTGGAGACAGCTGAGAAGGCCAATCATGATCTGGAGCAAGATCTGGCAAACAAAAGAATTCAACTGGAGACAGCTGAGAAGGCCAATCATGATCTGGAGCAACTAAATGTACAGTTGCACGATCTCAATGAGGCACTGCGCCAACATCTTATGGAAGCTACGGTAAATATATTTTATTCCTATTATACATAGGTGTCATTCCGGACTAAAAATATTGTATTCCTAGAGTAAATAGATGTCATAGATTGTACTAAAAGTTTTCAGCAATGTTCACTGACACTGTTATTATGTCATAGAGTGTACTGGAAATGTACACTACTATTCACTGTTCTGTTTCTTTGATGACAGGGTAGGCTAGAGGTTGTCAGAGAAGATTTTAGTCAACAGACACGTTCAAGTGTGCTCGACAATCGCATAACACAAACTTACTGGGAACATATGACCGTTGAGTCACAGACCAAGCTAACATTTATCAGCAATGAGGACAATCTCATCAGTTGTCATGTTCAGACAGACTCACCGCTCCATCAAACTCTGGCGTGTCAGTCAGACAAGTCAGCCATCTGTTTTGAGAGGCGCATTCCTGGAGTCAGTAAGTCAATGCAGACCGATCCTCCCATGTCGTTCTGGACGGAAAGTGCTGCTGACTGTGAGGTGGTTGGTGACACGTGCCTCAGTTGTCATGACTCTCGTCACAGGATTATAAAGTTGAAACAAAATCTTTCAGACCAACCTTCCTTTGAACACACCCGTCTGGTAACAAATTCAAATAGGAATATGACATCATCGGCTGTGGATGACTTAGACCGTGAACATATGATAGAGACATCTGTCCACGAAGAATCTGAAATGAGACAGAATGGTTCTAGCAGTGCTGCAGACCCTGATACCAAGGACTTGATTTGGTTTTCTCAGCAATATTCTTGTGCAAAACTACTTCAGTCTAGTGATGAAACTTCAACATCTCAATATTCAAGTCATAGCAACATATCACATGGTTTGAGCTTGGAAACACAATTGGTTACTCCAAGCTGTTCACACTCCAGTAAATTAAGAGAAGATCTTCAGGGCCTGTCAGGTGAAGTCAAGAGCCTAGATCAAACAAAGATATGTCTGAACAATGCAAAACTTGACAGTCCATCTCAACTTGATGGTGCATCTAAACTTGACAGTCCATCTCAACTTGATTGCCCATCTCAACTTGGCAGCCTATCTCATCTTTGCGTTCCATCACAATTTGATTGTCCATCTCAACTTGATTGCCCATCTCAACTTGGCAGTCTATCTCAACCTGGCGGCCCATCTCAACTGGGTAGTCCATCTCAACTTGATCAAAAATTTGAAAGGTGTACTTACAGCAAAGTGAACCTAGATGACTGTAATAAAAGAATATCTAGAATGTTGGACTTTGAGCCTCAGCTGAAAAAACTGAGACTTGCTGGAGATCACCAACAGTTCATGTCACCCATGTACTTAAAACCAAGTGTAGCTACGACCTATTCATGGGATTTGGCTCACAGGCTTTCAGAGCAAGTGACTGCTAAATCTTTGATGGCTCCATCTTTACTCGCTGAGGTCACATTCATGCAAGCATCAAGAATAAAACCAATTTTTTCAGCTGTGGCCTCTCGAAATGATTCTGGCCAGTCAAATCCGCCCAATGCCAACCCACGGTTATCATTATATAGTCAGTATCAACCTTCTGCCAACCCACAGCTATCATCACATAGTCAGAATCAGCCCTCTAACAACCCACGGTTACCATCTTATCATCAGAATAAACCCTCTACCAACCCACAGTTTTCATCTGATCAGAACCAGCCCTCTGCCAACCTACAGTTGTCATCCTATAAGAAACTACCAACAAGTCACTCAAATGGGACTGATAAGCCATTGAAACTCACATTGGGGTCAGAGAGAAAATTGAAAGCTGACAATGCGTCATGTCGGTCACACAAGCTTAGCAAAGAGAGCCATTATTCCCTGGCCGATGATAGAACTCGGTCGAGACGTCTGAGGCTGCAGAGAAGTTCTGGCCTCAAGAAGAATCCTATAGGATGTAAATTAAAAAAAGGAAATTTACTCTTTGTACCAAATTTGGCTGGCAGCTCTAACCCTGAGAAGAAAATTGAAGGTCAACTCAGAGGAATATTGAAAGGTATACAAACATTAAGATATAAAATGAAAGGTATCAACTAGAAATATTTCACAAATATTTTAAAGGACTAAGAACCGAATGATTTATATCTACCGTACCCACACTGTTCTGGCCCAAAATACTTGCATAGATTCCAACACTTTTCTGGCCCAAAATACTTGCATAGATTCCAACACTTTTCTGGCCCAAAATACTTGCATAGATTCCAACACTTTTCTGGCCCAAAATACTTGCATAGATTCCAACACTTTTCTGGCTCAAAATACTTCCAACACTTTTTTGTCCAAAATAACAGGTACGTTTTTTACCATAACTTTTGTAGTTAAAAAAAAAAAAGATAATGAGAAAAATTTAGAAAGTAATGAATCCATTCACTTGTAAAAGAAAAATCTGAATACTGTGACTTTTTGGTCAATGGCCCTTAGAGTGTGACATCACAACTGTGACTTTTTGGTCAATGGCCCTTAAACTCATGGTGTTACCCTGCCGCCCCTTCTCCCCCCTCCACTCCTCCCGACACCCCCCCCAACCCGACTTCCACGACTGATTTCTTCTTGTTAAAATAAGTCTAAAGTATAAAAATGACAAGAGCAAAAACAAATTAATTGTGATAGAGGAAATAAACTGATACTATTTTAGAATTTAATTATTAAATATCATTAGACATTTAGGAGGCATGTCTATTTCACATCATTTATTTAGCTCTCTCTACAGGGCCTACAAGAAAGAAACAAGGACCCATGAGATGTGTTAATTTCCCTGAAGAACTTGAGATCCACTTAAAAGTAGGTTTTTTAAAGTTGCTTTGAATAATGTTTCTTTCTTCTGACCATTGCCATTTTTTAATCAAGCACACTCTTTATTTCTCCAGAAATGAGTCCTTGACTCCTCGCTGACCTTGACACTAACAGGGGTATTCTTATCCCCTGCACTGATTGTCTTCAGACAAGATCAAAATCTATGTGACCTTCAAGTTCACAATCTTCTACGCTCTGATCCCTCTCAATTTGGAACTAAACTATGTACCAGAAGCCATTGTAGTACCTGCCCTATATGATACTAATCTTGTAGTACTTGCCCCATATATTGTAGTACTTGCACCATATCTTGTAGTACTTGCCCCATATATTGTAGTACTTGCCCTATATGATACTATATCATGTAGTACTTGCACCATATCTTGTAGTACCTGCCCTATATGATACTATATCTTGTAGTACTTGCCCCATATATTGTAGTACTTGCCCTATATGATACTATATCTTGTAGTACTTGCACCATATCTTGTAGTACCTGCCCTATACGATACTATATCTTGTAGTACTTGCCCCATATATTGTAGTACTTGCCCTATATGATACTATATCTTGTAGTACTTGCACCATATCTTGTAGTACCTGCCCTATACGATACTATATCTTGTAGTACTTGCCCCATATATTGTAGTACTTGCCCTATATGATACTATATCTTGTAGTACCCTATATATTGTAGTACTTGCCCTATATGATACTATATCTTGTAGTACTTGCACCATATCTTGTAGTACCTGCCCTATACGATACTATATCTTGTAGTACTTGCCCCATATATTGTAGTACTTGCCCTATATGATACTATATCTTGTAGTACCTGCCCTATACGATACTATATCTTGTAGTACTTGCACCATATCTTGTAGTACTTGCACCATATCTTGTAGTACCTGCCCTATACGATACTATATCTTGTAGTACTTGCCCCATATATTGTAGTACTTGCCCTATATGATACTATATCTTGTAGTACTTGCCCATATCTTGTAGTACCTGCCCTATATGATACTATATCTTGTAGTACTTGCCCCATATATTGTAGTACTTGCCCTATATCTTGTAGTTCTTGCCCCATATGTTTTAGTATTTGCCCCATATATTTTGTAGTACTTGCCTCAAGCTAAAAATGTTTGCCTCTGTCTTTAACTATTTATGCTGTCAAATACTTTTTGGCCCACTTTCTTGTAAGTTGTATTGTGCTTCTTCAGGTTTTCCTCTGTCCAATGTATATGGTATTTCTTATTGTTTCAACCTGAAGACAGTCCTCTTAATCATGTACACTAGTAATGAATGCCTTGAGCTCTCTCAGTCTGATTTCGGCACAACACCTTGTTCTAACCCTATCTTTAAACTTCAGAGCACTTTGCTTGAACTCACTCAGTCTGACATTTGCATAACACCATGTTCTAACTCTATGTTCAAACTTCAGAGTACTTTCCTGGTTTTGTCACAAGAAGCCTTTCATTTATAAAAAAGAAAAAAAAAACACCAAAAAAACAGCTATTGTTTAGTGAAGATGTTTCTTTCCAATTTTGTTCAGGGTTTGACCCAAGAAAGTCAAGACTGTGCACCTGTGACAGACACAGTTCATGTTATAGGAGATGAACTACCCACAACAAAGCTGTCATTTCAACAATCTGATCCTGAAACAATTTCCCAGGAAGTCATATTGCTAGATTCACAGACTTAACACATGGAAAATGTAAAAAGTCAGAGCAGTGATCCAAAGAATTTGTACCATATTTACAAATTTATTTGGAGATGTTCTTCAGTAAATTTCTGAAACTTGTTTTCCCCATTTCATTTATCTTTTCAATGTTTTCTAAAGAGCCATTCATGTTTTGATCTTAAATTGTTCTGTAGTTATCTTATTTTCCTATTGAGAGCATAAAGATGAAAATTATTCTTAGATTTTAAATTTTCTCAATAGAACCTGTGGGTCTAGTATATCCCATGTTTACTTTTTGAAACTACTTTATAATTAGTTAACAACATTTGAATAAAGAACTAGTTTATAATTGGTTTCTAACGTTTGTCTGAGTAATGTGACATTTGTTCCTGAAATCAAATATTTTTTTTGTTATTTTAGTTTTAGGTACAAATGTTTTACTAAAATAAATCCATGATCTATATGAGCCAGAATGATCAATACATTGATCGTGGGCCCTCAAAATATAGAAGAAGATGCAGATGTTGGTAGTTATACCTGTAGTAAAATAATGATATTTTGTTGGTGTTTTTAAAAAAATTTAGGTGGGGGAGGTTGGGGTTTGAAAGCTCATTTGTGAGGCAGAAGAGAGAAGGGAGTCCAACATGGGGAAAGGTGTAAATGTGAAGTATTTGTGTATGTAATATATGGATGCCTCCTAAAAAAATAAACTTATGAGTTTATGCTTTTGGAGATTTGTGGGTCCACCACTTGAGGAGTCCATCAATAATAATAATATACTTCTGTGCTTTCTTAGATGTTTAGGGTAGAGAGGAGTCCATCAATAATAATAACAGACTTCTTTGGGTCCTTGGATGTAGTTCTAAAGATCCATGGTATCCTTGTGGAGTCCATTGATTTATTCCTGGGGGGGGGGGGGGGGGCATGAAGGGATTAAAAATTAAAAAACTTTTTTTTTCAAAGATTTCATCAAATTACAAATGTGTATCCCCATGTGAAAATGGCTTAAATGACAAGTATGACTTTTAGTTGGCATTTATTGTGAGTTTTATGACAGGACCCCATCCATGAATTATTCAGGGTGATATCACGGTTTAATTTATTTTTATAGGCAATGAGAACATTACATTCGAAGATAAAATATTATTTTGTAATACACAGTATATGACTAGAAGCAAACTCTAAATGAATAAAACAATTCTGGTTGTTACCTGAAATGAAAAAGAAACTACCATAATATATTCATGCACCGTTTGCCTTAAATAAACTGATTACAACGGAATCACTGATCCAGCATCAACATTGAAAAATACACAGATCTGAAAAGCCAATCATTTGAACAACCACTGAGTAGTTAATACATAATAGAAGTATACAAAACTGTTTATGTAACAGTAAAACATGCAGGCACATAACGGTAAGTAATGGTACAGTCATTAAAAATGACTTTTGAAAAAACCAGGTTTAAAGTTGAATCCATTTTAGTTAAGGTCACATAAAACCATTTCACTGTTGCAGGACCTTGACTTGCCTTCCATTGAAAATGTTCGAGTGACCGATGGGGAAAACTCTAAGTCAAACTTTCTCATAGATACAACTGAACACTTTATGTTAAACACAGTTAAGTTAAACACAGTGAAGTTATGCCCAGTCCAGTTAAACACAGTTAAGTTATAGCATTTTCTCCATAAAAAGATTATGCACACAGAAAAATGTAATATTCCACACAAAGAAAATTAAAACAAAAATATTCCCAAAGCTTTAATTATTGGGGTAATAATTATTTACTTATTTAATAACTAGCGAGAACCCGGCATGCATTGCAATGCCACTCAAAGAAAAAAGTGTTTGAGTTCTAATTACGTTTTTGAAGTAATTTTTAAATAGAAAATATATATATATTTTTTTTTTCCATCTTGTGTGTGCACAAATAAATTAGGTTTTCCGATGAGTAAACAGGCCACATACAGCTGCCCACGTGAGAAGCATGGATTTTCAAAATTTATTCCACACACTTGTAGCTTATGATCAACTCATGCAGCAGTTCTGTTTGAAATTATATGTATATAGCTCACAAAAAATTAAATAAAACAAATAAGCGCCCCCCCCCCCTCCTCCCCGGCCTCAAGCAACAAATTGTAAAATGGTTGTACTAATTCAGAAACTGAATTATTTCATACAAACTGAAATGTTGCTTGTATTTTATTCAAATCCATCCGCCCATGCAGTAGCTCTTTTTGAAAGTATAGGTGTATAGCTCCCATAAGAAAAAAATAATTTGGGCTTGCGCACAACAATTTACCAAAATCTTATTGCAATCAGATTATGGTATAGGAAAGCATACTGAAATTATATTTAGCTCATGACAGTATGATAAGAAAAAAAGAATTTAGGGCCTTTGGCCCAAAACAGAATATTGTAAAATGTTTGTAATAATTCAGAAAAATTTACGGGCTTATGCACAACAACTCACGAAAGTTTTATCGCAATCGGATCAATGGTATAGGAGAACATACGGGACATACATACATATATTAATTTTATATATGTATAAACATAGTTTACCGAATAAAAGATACTATTTGCGGAACTATTCAAAGAAGCGTTCTGTCTACCATCCATGCATCCATCCATGAATCAATTCATCCATCCATCCCTCTATCTATATATATCTATCTATCTATCTACCTACCTACCTACCTATCTATCTGTCTGTCTATCTATCTATCATTCCATCTGTCTGTCTATCTATATATTATCTAAGAAAGTCTTAACCCATTAATATTTTGAAAATTAAATTTTCACTTGTGTCAAATGATGGCATTTGATATTCATGCGTATAATGTACTTGCGTTTTGTTGACGTCATTGATTTCCTTAATTGGGGAAATGAGACTAGAGCATTCATTTTACCCAACTGTAACATCATTGGATTTAAAGAAATTGCCATTCACGTAAAATTGTACTCACCCAATTTCCTAACCCCCATATTTATGTACCTAAAAAGGTTTATTATTTGTCAAATTCATTTTGAGGCATATCTTGTGCTACCTTGGAGAAATGAAACTAATGTATTAGACTTCTACCCCCCCCCCCCTCCCAAAAAAAACAAACAAACAACAGAGCTTTAAAGAAATTAATAAAATCATCCAGTGCATCTTAACCCCCTTACTTATGCAAAAAAAAATTATTTTTGCATTTCACATGCTTTGTTCTTATTTGGATGAGTGATAAGTGCATTAGTGAATGCTATTTAGATAACTAATTTCGCTGCACTGATTGCATTAAACGGCATTTGCTTATTAAAAGTATATTTAAAGGGTACGTTTTTCACTAATATATAAATTTCATAAAATTATATTTTTTGAAATAATAAAATTAAAACTTATTAAATGTTAAAAATACAAAGCTAAAGTTGTATTTAATTTTAGAAAATTTTAGCAATTTAAAAAGAAATATATTATATGTATTTATTTTATTTTTAAAAAGGGGAAAATACATTATCATTTTTGTCACACATGGATATAAAATAAAAAAATTAAAAAAAACTTAGAGCTGTGGCTAAAATAGGCAAGCACCCTAATGAGTCATTTACATAATTATTTAGATCAAATTAATTTTCTTTTTAATTTAACAAAGCACTAAAATACGCACTAAGAATAACAGACATTTGGATTTTCCCGATAAATGTGATTAAGATGCAATTCTTAGATCATAATACTTTGATTAATAATTTTTTTCATAGCTTTTACATTCGCATAAAAGGTTTAAAATAGTTCCTTAGATGTTACTTTAAATATACTTGTAATGTATAATAATAATACTTCAACTTTTACTAAAATAAAAGCGGATATAAAATATTATTTGCGGGTGTCAATTTATTCGATTTCAGTAAAATAATAGAAAATAACAATAATTTTTTTTAAAGAATCCGAACGTATCAAAACAGTTTCTGTCTTTTAGCTTTATATCACTCTAGCTCATTCTTATATATATTTTTTTTTTGATGACATCAACAGGAGTCCTTTTCAAAGTAACCTGGAAATATCCACAGGCATATATAAAACAATATATTAGATACAAATTCATTTTTGATCTTCTTGTGATATTACACACACACTGTAAGATGTGTTTTAAACTAAACCAAAAAAAATGTAACAAAGGAAATGAAAGATGACTATAAACCTGGTTACACTGAACCAGAGTAGACACAGAATCAACTCAGCGGAATAAACACAGATTCAAACAGCCAGCATAAAAAGATGCAACCCACCAACATAATTAATTAAGTATAAAGTAACAGTATTCACTACCATCCATGTAAAAGTAACAGTATTCACTACATCCATGTAAAAGTAACAGTATTCACTACCATCCATGTAAAAAACACAAGGCATTTTTAAAAAAAAACTGGTATGAAATGTGGGGGCTTATTTCATTGTAGTCTGGCCTGCCAATATACTTTCATTGAGTTTTACTCTCAAGATTATCTTGCAGCAAACATAAAAACATTTTTGTGTGCATTCCTTATGTTTTTAAATTAATAGCTAACTTTACAATGGGTAAGTACAGGTCTATTCAATGTTAGATTATGCTACACATCTTATCTATGGGCATTTCAAGTTGCCATCGGTATCAAGGGACATAAATGTTAAGGGTTGCTGGGTGGCTGAGCGGTCTAAACTGACACAATCCAAATAGCTGGTGGTCTGGAGCTCAATCCCAACTAAAGCCAACACTCCAAGCCCACCAGGTGGATGGGACTCGTCAGCCTTGGACGGCAACTCATCTAAGAGAAGGTAAACTCTGAATTCAAACCAGGAGCCAAAAAGGTCAATAAATTGATCGTGAGCCCTCAATATGAAAAAAAAACATGGCCATCTGTATCTTTGGGCATTCATGGCTATCTGTATCTTTGGGCATACATGGCCATCTTTAGCTATGGACATACATAACCATCTGTATCTAGGGACATACATGGCCATCTGAATTCATGGACATACATGGCCATCTGTATCTTTGGGCATACATGGCCAGCTGTATCTAGGGACATACATGGCCATCTGTATCTAGGGACATACATGGCCATCTGTATCTAGGGACACACATGGCCAGCTGTATCTAGGGACATGTCAATTTGTTTTGTTGAACAGGAACTGGGTCAAAGAAAATAAAATGCTATAATTTATAATGTAATAAAAAAACTGAGTTGTGGTCTTTGACCAAAGTTGAGGAACACATCATTATTATAACTTAAGCACCAAAATCAAGCATAACATTTTAACAACAAAAATGAAATATACACATTACATCTGGAAGTAAGAATGCACATGACAAGTAACATTCTATTTTGGACAAGGCTAAGTTATCACATGGGCTGTAACCATGGATACAATTATTATAATAGTAACATTTATATAAAAAATGCTTACAAAATATTTAAATCACATCAAACTGGAATCACAGGTTAGCCATAATCAAATCAAAATGCAGGTTATCCTTTTAAACCAACATTTGGAGATAGAAGCATATCTCCATTCAAACTTTGAACTAGATCATCATTTAAATTAAGATGACCAGATCTTCATTTGGATTTGGGACTAGAGGAATTGCCTTTTTTTTGTTTTGCTTGGGGTGTCATGAGATGTATTTACTTATTTCTCCCTTTAGTTCATCATTTGGAATAAATAAAGCATATTCCCTCAGTAACTAGTGACATAGAAGTGTAGTTAAAAGTAACTATTGTAATACTACTGTTATAAACATACATCAAACTTTCAGCATTACTGAATTGTGTTTAAATTACAATTTCAGAAATAGTTGAAATAAAATGAAATCAAGCTATTTCTTGTTGCAAAATAACAAAACTTCACAGTAAGAAATATTATAAAATTTCACAGGAAGTAGTCTGATTAAAAATTATTTTAAAAATTTTTTGTTTGACAGGAAAAATTTTTAAAATGTTATTAAAACATTGCAATACCTCAGACCTGCACATAGTGACAAACTTCTCTCATTTTTATTTTAAAATATCAATGAAATCTCACATATCTCGAGAATTTCTGCGATGGCCTGATTCTGTGTGATTTCAATTTAAAAACCGGAAGTTTTTATCTTGTTTCATTTTCTATCTGTGTGTGCTTTAGTATGGTGCAACTATATGTACCATGTGTTCGTCGGAGGTGCCAAAAAATTTGGTCTTTGTTCGTTATTTTCTCACCTTTAATATTTTTGTTATTAAACCTTATTCATTTTTGGATGCATCTGTCCTTAATTCATTAACAATAATTAATATTTAGCAGCTTAAGCAAATATTTTACAAATGGAAATCAACTGCAAAACCGAGTTACTTGCCTTTCTTAGGCATATACATTAAGTACGGAAGTAGCACTGCCGTAAGGAATGAGTTACTAAAATATCCGCACCAATATCTATGAATATCTACAAATATATCACTATCACATAAATGATCTGTTCAATAAAAATAACAAGCTTAAATGATATAACAATTGATGTTGGGTGACTAATGTAACAATTAATGTTGGTTAAGTGATATAACAATTAATGTTGAGTGAGTGATACATCAATGTTGGGTGAGTAATATAACAACTAATATTGGGTGAGTGATATTACAATAAATGGTGGATGAGTGATATAACAATTAATGGTAGGTGAGTGATATAACTATTTATTGGTTGGTGTGTGATATAACAATTAATGTTGGGTGAGTGATATTACAATTAATGGTGGGTCAGTGATATAACAATTAGTGGTAGGTGAGTGATATTACAACTAATGTTTGGTGAGTGATATAACAATTAATGTACGGTGAGTGATATTAACAATTAATGGTAGGTGAGTGATATAACAACTAATGTTGGCTTGTCTCTTGGCTGTCTCTGCTAATGTCTTCACTTTATCTGCTTATCTCTTGGCTGTCTCTGCATGTCTCTAGGCTGTCTCTGCTTCTCTCACGGCTGTCTCTGCTTATCTCTTTGCTGTTTCTGAGTCATGGAGCTCAACATTAGGGCTCCAAATTGCAACTTTTCCATCTTTTGATCCAGCCCCTGTAGACAGACAGTTTAAACAGACAACAATCACCAAGACAACCAAACATTTGATCCAGCCCCTGTAGACAGACAGTTTAGACAGACAACAATCACCAAGACAACCAAACATTTGATCCAGCCCCTGTAGACAGACAGTTTAAACAGACAACAATCACCAAGACAACCAAACATTTGATCCAGCCCCTGTAGACAGCCAGTTTAGACAGACAACAATCACCAAGACAACCAAACATTTGATACAGCCCCTGTAGACAGACAGTTTAGACAGACAATCACCAAGACAACCAAACATTTGATCCAGCCCCTGTAGACAGACAGTTTAAACAGACAACAATCACCAAGACAACCAAACATTTGATCCCATATAATCAAGTAAATATCTCTATCAATTAATTATGTTGTGATCACTCACAATATATTGCTAGGAGATAATGTTTTGATCTATTAATTGTGTGGCCCTGGCTTGAATAACAATTGACCAAAACCTTCATCTGATCTAACCCTCTGCTGCCATTAGCACCTGCCATTGCCTCATAAATTCCCACTAACCCCTGCTTACTAAGCCAAGCAGTGGCACATCAGGCAGGTGTCACATGACACTCGTTTGGGACACCTATAAACTACTAGACAATACATTAAATTCCTTGTGATCAAGTTCACTGCTGCTCTCACGAGAAGGTTGCTATCTTTTTAAAGAAGAAATCTTTATGTTTTTACTTTGGTTTAAAAGTTACTAAAGTTCAGCATGGTTTCTAAGCTCAAGACTAGATTAAAACTAACTAACACGATGGAAAAGATGGATGCAGAGAATTTTTTAAAGTTAATGTAGAGAGTAATATTAATATTGGTATATATCTGTTAGCGACTATACTAATCTATACTGTTCCATATGTAGATAATACTACCTGCTGGCTACAGTTACCAAATGCTAAATTTTAAATATCAAAATGATCAAGTTATTTATCAATTAAAATAGATTCAGATTGAATATTTCATTCAAATTTAAATAATAACGACTTTGCAAGTTTAAGTTTAAGATATCAATTCTTTTGTGAAAAATAACTAACATTTTAGCAAAGGAGTTATGTCCCTCATAGTAGCACACAGTGACGTTCACCTGACATGAAGTATTGATATTTAGCGACACAGTGACGTTCACCTGACATGATGTATCTATATTTAGTGACACAGTGACGTTTACCTGACATGATGTATCTATATTTAGTGGCACAGTGACGTTTACCTGACATGATGTATCTATATTTAGTGGCACAGTGACGTTTACCTGACATGATGTATCTATATTCAGTGGCACAGTGATGTTTACCTGACATGATGTATCTATATTCAGTGGCACAGTGACGTTTACCTGACATGATGTATCTATATTCAGCGGCACAGCGATGTTTACCTGACATGATGTATCTATATTCAGTGGCACAGTGATGTTTACCTGACATGATGTATCTATATTCAGCGGCACAGTGATGTTTACCTGACATGATGTATCTATATTCAGCGGCACACAGTGAGCGGATGGCATCATCATGAGCTTTGATTGTCTTCCACAACTGTTTGCTGGCAGTATAATACACATAGATCTTACCATCTTTAGTGGCTACCCAGACCTGCAATAACACATTGGTAGAACAATAACACATTGATAGAGCAATAACACTTTGATAGAGCAATAACACTGATAGAGCAATAACACTTTGATTGAGCAATAACACATTGATAAAGCAATAATGTTGATAGAACAATAACATAATGATAGAGCAATAACACATTGATATGATAGAGCAATAACACTTTGACATATTGATAGAGCAATAAGACATTAACATAATGATATTGGACCTGTAACTGATGGAGTTTTAGTCTAAATCCTATCAGCTGATTAACTTATGATAGTAATTGTAACTCCTGTGGATTTTGGTGAATACATGGTGCTGTTATGATCACTCTCTTATTCCTATTTCAATAAGACTATTAGGGACTCCATCCATCACACACGGCTCACATGTGCGCTCCTCACCTCTCTCAATGAAAATATGAATTCCTGTACAACACTTTTTATTGGCACAGTAAACGAACAAAAACAATATTCATTGATGGTTCCTTTCAAATACAAGAATGACGATTACAATTACGCTCTCCTTAGTTTATAATCGTTCACTTTATTTTATTTATGTTCTCATCCACTCTCATTCTTAGTCTCATTTCACTCAAGATGATCAAAAAATATATATGCTACTTACCACGACATTACAGGACCCTTACCATGGATCAACAGTAGAGCCAGCTTGTACCCACCTTGTCACCAAACTCAAGAATATGACCAATTCCATGGATCAACATTAGAGCCAGCTTGTACCCACCTTGTCACCAAACTCAAGAATATGACCAATTCCATGGATCAACAGTAGAGCCAGCTTGTACCCACCTTGTCACCAAACTCAAGAATATGACCAATTCCATGGATCAACATTAGAGCCAGCTTGTACCCACCTTGTCACCAAACTCAAGAATACAGCCAATTCCATGGATCAACAGTAGAGCTAGCTTTTACCCACCTTGTCACCAAACTCAAGAATACAGCCGATCCCTCTACAATCTGTTGTGATGACATGTTTTAATAATGTTGTTTTTTCATCCCATACAATGACACGTCCAATACGTCGGCAGCCAGCCCATATCTGATCAAATGTCAAAATAATTGATTTAAGCATTGATATTTATGTTGTTAGACCAAACTATAGATTTAATCATAGTTCATATCTATCTTGTAAGACAAAACTATAGATTTTACTTTATTTGATATCTATTTTGTAAGACAAAACTATAGTTTTAATCATATTTGATATCTGTGTTGTAAGACAAAACTGTAGTTTTAATCATATTTGATATCTATGTTGTAAGACAAAACTACAGTTTTAATCATATTTGATATCAATGTTGTAATATCAAACTATAGATTTAAAAATATTTGATATCTATGTTGTTACACAAAACATTTGATATACTCGTGTTGTACATGGAATGAAATAACAGAGGACCACCACATTTTACCAGTAGACCGCTATTTTTTATCAGTAGACCACAATAAAATTAATCTAGTCAATCTTACCTCATCATTGAATATCTCAAAGCAGTCCAGATCTACTTGCTTGCCTGTGTCTGTATCTGTGTAGGTGAAGGTCTGCAGCTGGGAACCGTTGTCATCTAGTACAGCAATATTGCGCCAAGTACCTGAGTAGCGTATTCATGGCTTTATTGCTATGTGGGAGGTGGCCAGTCATAAATGCAGTACAGGAAGGTAGCCTGTCATAAATGTAGTGCATGGAGGTGGCCTGTCCTAAATGTAGTACAGGGAGGTGGCCTGTCATAAATGTAGTGCAGGGAGGTGGCCTGTCATAAATGTAGTACAGGGAGGTGTGGCCTGTCATAAATGTAGTACAGGGAGGTGGCCTGTCATAAATGTAGTACAGGGAGGTGGCCTGTCATAAATGTAGTACAGGGAGGTGGCCTGTCATAAATGTAGTACAGGGAGGTGGCCTGTCGTAAATGTAGTACAGGGAGGTGGCCTGTCATAAATGTAGTGCAGGGAGGTGGCCTGTCATAAATGTAGTACAGGGAGGTGGCCTGTCATAAATGTAGTACAGGGAGGTGGCCTGTCATAAATGTAGTACAGGGAGGTGGCCTGTCATAAATGTAGTACAGGGAGGTGGCCTGTCATAAATGTAGTACAGGGAGGTGGCCTGTCGTAAATGTAGTACAGGGAGGTGGCCTGTCATAAATGTAGTGCAGGGAGGTGGCCTGTCATAAATGTAGTACAGGGAGGTGGCCTGTCATAAATGTAGTACAGGGAGGTGGCCTGTCATAAATGTAGTACAGGGAGGTGGCCTGTCATAAATGTAGTACAGGGAGGTGGCCTGTCATAAATGTAGTGCAGGGAGGTGGCCTGTCATAAATGTAGTACAGGGAGGTGGCCTGTCATAAATGTAGTACAGGGAGGTGGCCTGTCGTAAATGTAGTACAGGGAGGTGGCCTGTCATAAATGTAGTGCAGGGAGGTGGCCTGTCATAAATGTAGTACAGGGAGGTGGCCTGTCATAAATGTAGTACAGGGAGGTGGCCTGTCATAAATGTAGTACAGGGAGGTGGCCTGTCATAAATGTAGTACAGGGAGGTGGCCTGTCATAAATGTAGTACAGGGAGGTGGCCTGTCATAAATGTAGTACCCTATCCTCATTCTCATAACCAGAAAGTAGTAGGTTTGAGTTTGGATTTATCTGGAAGTCAACCCTATTTGGCCATCTGCAGACTAATATAACATGGAAGTCTACCTTATTAAGCTATTGGCAGACTAATATAACATGGAAGTGTACCTTATTAAGCTATTGGCAGACTATTATAACATGGAAGTCTACCTTATTAAGCTATTGGCAGACTAATATAACATGGAAGTCTACCTTATTAAGCTATTGGCAGACTAATATAACATGGAAGTCTAACTTATTAAGCTATTGGCAGACTATTATAACATGGAAGTCTACCTTATTAAGCTATTGGCAGACTAATATAACATGGAAGTCTACCTTATTAAGCTATTGGCAGACTAACATAACATGGAAGTCTACCTTATTAAGCTATTGGCAGACTAACATAACATGGAAGTCGACCTTATTAAGCTATTGGCAGACTAATATAACATGGAAGTCTCCCTACTCAGCTATTGGCAGACTAATGTAACATGGAAGTCTACCTTATTAAGCTATTGGCAGACTAATATAACATGGAAGTCTCCCTACTCAGCTATTGGCAGACTAATGTAACATGGAAGTCTACCTTATTTAGCTATTGGCAAACTAATGCAACATAGAGGTCTACCCTATTCAGCTATTGGAAGACTAGTGTAACATGGAAGTCTACCATATTCAGCAATTGGCAAATGTAAAATGGAAGTCTATCTTATTCAGCTATTGGCAGAATAATTTGAAAAAGAAGTCTACCCTATTCAGCTATTGGCAGTCTTATTTGAAATGGAAATCTACCCTATGCAGCTAATGGCAGACTAATTTAAAATGGAAGTCTATCTTATTCAGCTATTGGCAGACTAATAATAATGTAAAATGGAAGTCTACCCTATGCAGCTATTGGCGAATTAAAATACAATGGAAGTCAACCTTATTCTGCTATCAGAAGATTGATGTAATGGAAGTCAACCTTATTTTGCTATCAGAAGAGTGATGTAAGAAGAAAGAAGAAAGTTAGAAGAAACTTGGAGAACAACAGCGAGCATTACGCAGAAAGTGCAGACATTCATAAACACATGCCTTAGAAAAATCCTGAACATCAAATAGCTAAATATCATCACCAACAAATATCTACAATAAAGGACATACCAGGTGCCCATTGATGAAGATATCATAAAGAAAAGATGGAGGTGGATAGGGCATACGCTCCGAAAAAACCCAGACAGCACCACCAGACAATGCCTAACATGGAACCCACAGGGAAAAAGAGAGGGGAAGGCCTAAGAATATGTGGAGACGTGAGCTAGAGGCAGACACGCAATATGGTATACACCTGGAAGCAATTACAAAGGAAAGCACAGGACCGTGATGAGTGGAAAATTCTTGTGGACGGCCTATGCATGCCCCAGGCGGGTAAAAAGGCATAAGAAAGTAAGTAAGTGAGAAGAGTAATGTAGCTATCAGAAGAGTAATGTAGCTATCAGATGATTAATGTAGCTACCAGAAGAGTAATGTAGCTATCAGAAGAGTAATGTAGCTATAAGAAGAGTAATGTAGCTATCAGAAGAGTAATGTAGCTATCAGAAGAGTAATGTAGCTATCAGAAGAGTAATGTAGCTATCAGAAGAGTAATGTAGCTATCAGAAGAGTAATGTAGCTATAAGAAGAGTAATGTAGCTATCAGAAGAGTAATGTAGCTATCAGAAGAGTAATGTAGCTATCAGAAGAGTAATGTAGCTATCAGAAGATAATGTAGCTATCAAAAGAGTAATGTAGCTATCAGAAGAGTAATGTAGCTATCAGAAGAGTAATGTAGCTATCAGAAGAGTAATGTAGCTATCAGAAGAGTAATGTAAACACTTAGTAGAATAATTCAATTTTCAAAGTCTTAAAATAGCAGCCAACTTTGCAAGGGTTGAAAATTGGGCTAAATATGCTATCTAAAGTCAAACTGTTCCCATTTCTATAACGTAACGATATGCTATCTAAAGTCAAACTGTTCCTATGTCTATAATCTAACAATATGCTATCAAAAGTCAAACTGTTCCCATATCTATAACGTAACAATATGCTATCTAAAAACATAATAAAGAAAGAAAAATCTAACTAAATGTCAATTTACCACACCACAGCTTATTGTTACAAAGTTTGATAGATCCCAGGCACCTACCACACCACAGCTTATTGTTACAAAGTTTGATAGATCTCGGGCACCTACCACACCACAGCTTATTGTTATAAATTTAAAAAGATCCAGGGCACCTACCGCACCACAGCTTATTGTTATAAAGTTTGATAGATCGCAGGCTCCTGGTATCTGGCAGACGAATACGTCGAACTCTTCTCAATGTCTGAACCTCCCACTTGATTATGGTGCCATCTACACTGGAACTGTATGCATGTCTGAAACAATTTAACAAATATTGTTCCCATGTCTGAAACATAACAAATACTGTTCCCATGTCTGAAACATATCAAATACTGTTACCATGTCTGAAACATAACAAATACTGTTCCCATGTCTGAAACATAAAAATATACTGTTACCATGTCTGAAACATAACAAATACTGTTCTTATGTCTAAAACAAATTAACGGATACTGTTCCCATGTCTGAAACATAACAAACACTGTTCCCATGTCTGAAACATAAAAATATACTGTTCCCATGTCTGAAACATAACAAATACTGTTCCCATGTCTGAAACATATCAAATACTGTTCCCATGTCTGAAACATAACAAATACTGTTCCCATGTCTGAAACATAAAAATATACTGTTCCCATGTCTGAAACAATTTAACAAATATTGTTCCCATGTCTGAAACATAACAAACACTGTTCCCATGTCTGAAACATAAAAATATACTGTTACCATGTCTGAAACATAACAAATACTGTTCCCATGTCTGAAACATAAAAATATACTGTTCCCATGTCTGAAACATAACAAATACTGTTCTTATGTCTAAAACATAACAAACAACATTGGGAACAATAGTACATTGATACTTTAACCCACCAACAGTAGTCGGACGAAAAAATTGGCCGACATTCTGGTTCTGTACTGTGGCAGCCGAAATAATTGGCCGATAAAAAACACGCTCTGATAGCAACTTCCAATCCAATATTTAACAGGAATTATAGCCACTTCCTTTTATTAATCATATTAAATCATCTTCCTGGTCCAACTGTTTGTTGATAACTTAACAATAAGTACTTTTTAATGGAAATCGCTGTTTTTTATAAAGCTAAAATGGCTGAAGCTATGGCTGGGCCTTCAGTAGAAACTGATAGAAATATTTTTTAAAGAGAGGATTTAAGTGATACTGATGTTGATTTTAATATGCCCCATGACGATCTCAGTTCGGATTCTTCTTCTAGTGAATCTGATACTAGTCTTAGTGATGCTGAAGTAGGCCAACTGTTAGACTTCAAGCCAGGCGCGGAAGTTGGGCAAGGATTGACTGAATTTTAGTCACAGGAGAATAGATTATAGATCTGAAATAATTAATTTTATAGTTAAACAACCCAAATCAGTTCCACAGTTCCTTTTTAAATGTTTACTTGTCAATAATAACTTTTTTGCCTGAGAATTTGTATGTTGTACTTGGTTTTAGCTGTGGTGCCAGTTAATTTTTTTTTCTAGTAATAAATGACCTAAAATACTAAAATCACTAAAAATTGCTTTCAGAGGCTTAATTGTAATCAAATCCTTAGCAATCTATACATTTTCTGAAAGATAAAATGAATTGGCTACCACATTTGTATAGGATTTTAATGGAATCTATAAAAATTAATGATGTTATAAGCACTTGAAAGCAAGATATTTCGTCAATTTTTTTTTCTCGAGCACTCCAAGGTCAAGGACACTGAAAACATTTTTTTTTTTACGGGTGGGCAATATAACTAATTTTATCCCCATGCATTTACCTTTCTAAAAATATATATATACTTAGTGGGGTCTTTTATCAATATTTCTATGTCATTTAACTCTTTTGCTGTGGAACGATGCACAGTGTGCCGTTCTAAAAAGCATGGACCAACGCACTGTGGGTTGTTTCAATATCATGTTTGTTTCTTTGCTATTTCTGGATTAAACTTTTTAAGAGCTATTTTTAAATAAGACTTTTACATAGAAGAATGGTAGTATATTATTTTTAAGCGAAACCAAGGTTTATTTGTTGAAATTTGAAGCATTATTTTAACCATTTTCTTCGCTTTTTTTCCTATTGCTGCTATGGCTACCCGAGGCCCTAGTAGGTGAGTAGATTTCCTAGACGATTAACAGCTCAAAAAGCTTTGGAATTTTTGTATACTATTTCTTTTGATAGTAAAGGTGATTGATATTTAGATCCATCCCATGATTCTCATAGTGGTTAGGGTTAGAGGATTTGAGTTATGGAAGTGAAATAAATAGATATGCGTACATCACAGGGTTTGAGGTAAAAATGGTTTAGCATAAAATGTGAAACATTTTATGGTTCTTTTCTATTACATATTTTTATTAAACTGAAGAAATAAGCTTACAAACATATGGTTCATTCAATTATCTTTCATTTGATCCTAAGTTTAGTCTAATAAACCAAAATAAAATATTTTATTTATTTTTTAATAAACCCCCCCTCTCACTCTTTTTTGCTATTTGAAAAAAATGAACATTTTTTGGATTAAAAAATTCCCCAGCGAAAGAGTTAATGCTATTTCTAAGAGCAGACAAAAAGCTCTGAGAAAGCTGCCACACTACAGAATGATCTATGACACAGTTCATGGGTTAACCATCATCTCTTATTAAAATAACCTCTTGAGTCATTACCTTTTAGCAGTGAAACATTACCTCTAAAACAGTAAGAAATAAAATATTAAGTCTCATTGGCATGAAAATTATTTTACCTTCTATTATGGTGAAGAGATATTGCCTCCCATTCGTGATAAAAATAAATTACCTCCCATCCTTAGATAATGCTATGTCTGTAACAAACTCTGTATGTTCTGTGAGGGTCTTGTTACAACTGATGGTTTCTGTGTCAATGATGTAGATGCCGTGGGAACCTGCCCAAACAGTGGCCTCCCCTACAGCCAACAGGGCAGACTAGACATGGAGAGATACAAGTAAAGCCATGATTGGTGGACAGACTAGACATGGAGAGATACAAGTAAGGCCATGATTGGTGGACAGACTAGACATGGAGAGATACAAGTAAAGCCATGATTGTTGGACAGACTAGACATGGAGAAATACAAGAAAAGCCATGATTGTTAGACAGACTAGACATGGAGAAATACAAGAAAAGCCATGATTGTTAGACAGACTAGACATGGAGAAATACAAGAAAAGCCATGATTGTTAAACAGACTAGACATTCAGAGAAATACAAGTAAAGCCATGATTGTAGGACAGACTAGACATGGAGAGATACAAGTAAAGCCATGATTGTTCGACAAATTAGACATGGAGAAATACAAGTAAAGCCATGATTGTTGGAGAGAAATACAAGTAAAGCCATGTTTGTTGGACAAACTAGACATGCAGAGATACACAAGACATGTTTGTTGGACAAACTAGACATGCAGAGATACACAAGACATGTTTGTTGGACAAACTAGACATGCAGAGATACACAAGACATGTTTGTTGGACAAACTAGACATGCAGAGATACACAAGACATGATCATGTGGGAGTCTAGGATGGCAAGGAAATGATAGATAGAATGTGGAGACCAAGGATCAAAAAGAGGCTTAGGAAAGAGAGACGTTAGACTCAATCTCCTACCACTGATGTGGAGACCAAGGATCAAAAAGAGGCTCAGGAAAGAGACAAGTTAGACTCAATCTCCTACCACTGTGTTTTTGATCTGTACGAAGCTGCGTTCAAGAACCCAGTTGGTGGCATCAAACACCCGCACTTTCCCATCTCCCATTCCACACCAAAGTCTCGGAGGTATGCTGTTCTGTGAGTCTGAACTCTGACCTAGTGGGTGTGAAAATCAACTTATTATCTATTAGCTTGAACTCTAACTTAGTGGCTTTGCAAATCAACTTATTATCAATTAGCTTGATCTCTGACCTAGTGGCTTTGCAAATCAACTTATTATCTATTAGCTTGAACTCTGACCTAGTGGGTTTCAACGTCACAACATACAATTGGTTTTTTGTATAATCAAGCTAACAAATACTAATCAACCCTCACTTACACCCAGGGGTATAGAGGAGGACCTCCACCGTTCTCCGTTCTCTCTGGCCAACATTGGGGTCAACTCGATGCTGTAGAGCTGCTACAGTGTCTGGGGGCAGATTGTGTCGACCTTCAGACATGTAGTTTGTAAAGTAGCACAAAGTCTCTGCCACATGAGCCACATGAGCGTGGTGTGTGGTGCGTTCATCTCGGCCACTAAGTGTAGGACAAAGATAAGATCTATAGCAATCATCATTCCTCTAAATGAATTAATCAACATTAACCTAAATCAGTTAATCAACATTAATCTAACTCGATAAACACTAGTCTTATCAATTAGTGAACGCAATTTGGGTTGTCCTTCCCTGATGTAGACACATTGTTTGTAATACAAAATGATCTTAATACTTAACAACAAATGATCTTAATACTTGGCATCAAATGATCTTAATACTTGGCATCAAATGATCTTAATACTTGGCATCAATGATCTTAATACTTGGCATCAAATGATCTTAATACCTGGCATCAAATGATCTTAATACCTGGCATCAAATGATCTTAATACTTGACATCAAATGATCTTAATACTTGGCATCAAATGATCTTAATACTTGGCATCAAATGATCTTAATACTTGGCATAAAATGATCTTAATACTTGGCATCAAATGATCTAATACTTGGCATCAAATGATATTGTGGTTCAGAAAATTGTATATAGCCTGGTTAATCAATGCATATCTTCTTGCATACACTTACCTTCCTATGAAACACATTCTGTATAACCTGAGTAATCATGTTCTGCTAGACTGACCTGCTTAAGATGGCTTCCACCATTAAGACATATTGTATTACCTGAGTAACCAGGGCCTGCTAGATTGACCTGCTTATGAATTCATCCACCACTAAGACATTCTGTATAGCCTGAGTAGCCATGGCCTGCTAGACTGACCTGCTTATGATGTCATCGACCACTAAGACATTCTGTATAGCCTGAGTAACCAGGGCCTGCTAGACTGACCTGCGTATGACGGCATCCACCAGCAAGACATTCTGTATAGCCTGAGTAACCAGGGCCTGCTAGACTGACCTGCGTATGACGGCATCCACCAGCAAGACATTCTGTATGGCCTGGTTGATGGCTGTGTAATCCTTGGTTGCCTCCGCCACAATTTTACCTGCCCTCATCTCATCTATGATGATTGCCCAGCAATTTCTTTCATCTTTGAGCCAAGCGGTAAACTTTGATTTATTATCTGGGAAGAGAAATGACTCTGTTGTCAACAGCTCCATTGTCAATAATGTCAATGGTTCTTTGTAAATGACTCTATTGTCAATAGCTGCATTGTAAATAATGTAAATATCTCTATGTCAATGTCTCTATTGTCAATGGCTATTTTCAATATCTCTTTATCTGACAAGAGAAATGTCTCCATTGTCAATGGCTATTTTTAATATATCTTTATCTGACAAGAGAAATGTCTCCATTGTCAATGGCTATTTTTAATTTATCTTTATCTGACAAGAGAAATGTCTCCATTGTCAATGGCTTTTTTTAATATATCTTTATCTGACAAGAGAAATGTCTATATTGTCAATCGTTCTTTTTACTCTCTCTTTATCTGGGAAGAGAAATGTCATTATGACAATGTCTCTAATGTCAATTTTTAATTTGTCAATGTTCTTGCCTGAATTCAAGTATTAAGGTAAGCTTTACATTCATCAAGAAATTAAACATTAAAACCCTGCGAAAAGATCAAAAACTTGGTACAAAGTCTGACTACACTGTACACAGATTCTCTACCTGGTACAAAGTCTGACTACACTGTACACAGATTCTCTACCTGGTACAAAGTCTGACTACACTGTACACAGATTCTCTACCTGGTACAAAGTCTGACTACACTGTACACAGATTCTCTACCTGGTACAAAGTCTGACTACACTGTACACAGATTCTCTACCTGGTACAAAGTCTGACTACACTATACACAGATTCTCTACCCAGTACAAAGTCTGTCTACACTGTACACATATTCTCTACCTGGTACAAAGTCTGACTACACTATACACAGATTCTCTACCCAGTACAAAGTCTGACTACACTGTACACAGATTCTCTACCTGGTACAAAGTCTGACTACACTATACACAGATTCTCTACCCAGTACAAAGTCTGACTACACTGTACACAGATTCTCTACCTGGTACAAAGTCTGACCACACTATACACAGATTCTCTACCCAGTACAAAGTTTGACTACACTGTACACAGATTCTCTACCTGGTACAACGTCTGACTACACTATACACAGATCCTCTACCCAGTACAAAGTCTGACTACACTGTACACAGATTCTCTACCTGGTACAAAGTCTGACTACACTATACACAGATTCTCTACCCAGTACAAAGTTTGACTACACTGTACACAGATTCTCTACCTGGTACAAAGTCTGACTACACTATACACAGATCCTCTACCCAGTACAAAGTCTGACTACACTGTACACAGATTCTCTACCCGTACAAAGACTCAAACTGTACAAAAAAATCTATATACAGGCACAAAGCCTGTACAAATACCAAAAGCCTGTACAAAGACCAAAAAACCTGTACAAAGACCAAGTCTTGTACAAAGGCCTAAATCCCTGTATAGAGGCCCAAGCCCTGTACAAAGGCCCGATACCCTGAATAATATATATATATAGGTTCCAATCCTTGTCATTTTAAAAATGTATTTATGAATTTGTTTTGTGTACTGAAATTAAATGTTTGTTGACTTTGTGCAATGTAAACTATGTTGATAAATATCTATTGAATTACTATAGAATGTTGGGGAAATTGTACACAACATATTTTTCTCTGGCCCTTTCTGATATCTTGTTCTCTGGCACTCTCCAACATCTTAGTTTTCTGGAACTCTTCAACATCTTAGTTCTCTGGTACTCTCCAACATCTTAGTTTTCTGGCACTCAAACATCTTAGTTTTCTGGTACTCTCCAACATCTCAGTTCTCTTGTACTCTCCAACATCTTAGTTTTCTGGCACTCTCTAACATCTTAGTTTTCTGGTACTCTCCAACATCTTAGTTTCCTGGCACTCTCCAACATCTTAGTTTTCTGGCACTCTCCAACATCTTAGTTTTCTGGCACTCTCCAACATCTTAGTTTTCTGGCACTCTCCAACATCTTAGTTCTCTCGTACTCTCCAACATCTTAGTTATCTGACACTCTCCAACAACTTGTTTCCTGGTCTCTCAGCCTTGTTGGAATTGTGACACTCCTTGTGTATAACTATCATCATAGCTATGAAGTGAAGAGTGTATCAGAAAAATATAACTTATTAATACATCATATTAATGTATCATAAAAATATACCTTATTAATACATATTGCTTGGCTCAAGCCGAGGCTGATGATAGAACATTAAGGTTTTCTCACCAGTATCTGTGATAACCAAGACATAGAACATGCAGATTTTCTCACCAGTATCTGTGATAACCAAGACATCTACAGCCATTAAGAAAGAATGAATCTGCAGCTTTTCCAACTTGCTAATATTCCTTAACTTGACTATTTCCCGGTATCTGTTGCTGACATCTTTGATGAAGAAAAGCCTAACAAAAGAAAGACTAATATTTATAAATTCATCCAAAAAAATGTACTACTTTATTTTACTCTTTATATTTCTACTACTTTAATTATACTACTTTAAAAAATCTTCTACATTTCTAAAATATAATAATTAAAGGACTGCATTCAAGCTAAGTAAATGAAATAGCAAAACGAGGTTTGTGGAAGCTTGCATGTAAGGACAGAACAATTAGATTAGAATGTTTCCGCATAGAGCCTTCCTCAGCACACAGGACACATGAAAATATCACTTGGAACAGAGCACAGTAAACAATTCAAGAAATATCCATTGCTGTTGCCGGAAGTTTGTGTTTAAAACCTCGTTTAGCTATTTCATTTAAATTTCTAAACAAATCTTTTCTTGACTTAAAGGGGCAAAAGAAATAAATCGAGATATTGATCAATAACTGCACACCCATCTATCCCTCTCTATCCCTTATCCAATGTGTAACAAAGAAATTGTAAGTTTACAACTTACTGTTTGTCTGTTAATACAATCCTTCCCATACCAAAGTCTTACCACTCATCATTTGTCTGTCAATACAATCCTTCCCATTAGAGACTGACCGAATTTCGGCTTCGGCTTTGGTTTAGGCGCCAAAAGTGGTCATTTTATCACTTTCGGCAAGTTTCGGTTTCGGCCGAAACTGAAAAGTTAACTTTCGGTGTTTCTTCGGTTTCGGCCGAAATTGACTTAGAATTTCGGCCATCCGGCCGAAAGTGACTCAGGTTTTCGGTCATTTAATACTCAGCAAAAGCGATATTTAACAACAAACTAAGCGACATTTAAGAACAAATTAAGCGATCTTTAAAACAAACTAAGCGATCTTTAAGAACAAACTAAACGATTTTTAAGACCGAACTAAATGATCTTTAAGTACAAAACAAATGATCTTTAATAGTAACTAAATGATTTATTAAAATAAACTAAGCGATCTTTGACAGAAAACTAAATGTTCTTTAGGAACAAACTAAAAGATCTTTAAGAACAAACTAATTGATCTTAAGGAACAAAATTAATTATCTTTAAGAACAAAATAAGCGATCTTGAGCAATAAACTAAACGATCTTTTACAACAAACTAAAGGATCTTTAACAACAAACTAAGTGATATTTAACAACAAACTAAACGATCTTTAACAACAAACTAAGCGATCTTTAAAAACAAACTTAACAATCTTTAACAACAAACTAAACGATCTTTAACAACAAACTAAACGATCTTTAACAACAAACCAAACGATTTTTAACAACAAACTAAGCGATCTTTATGAACCACATTTTCTAGAGACCCTGTTTAAAAAAATTATATTTTGCATTAATTCCCCCACCCCCCCATTTTTGTCAAATTGTCTCCTACCATACTAATTTAAAAAAAAAATTGTAAAGCAATTTAAATTACTTTTATATTAAAATGGTAAAATCCAAAGTATTCATTAGATCAAGGGTCTCAAACTCAAATCATCAGGGGGGGGCGCAGGAGGTAGTGTCTGAATGAGAGTGGGCTGCATCAAGTAATCCACAAAAAGCGATTACAACTGTTACAATCTGCTCAACCTTTATAAATAACAATAAAATCATTAAGGGTTCTCAAGAACTACTCACTGTTGCCAGAGACCTGGCATAAAAAAATATATAGAAACATTTTTAAAAAAAAATCACAATTAGACTAGTCGGTGAGATTCGACTCAAACCGTCGCGGAGAGTCACGTGATAGATATGAGAATGGGGGAAACAGGCCGGCGCATTTACACTAAACTTTTCTGTCATGTAGCGGGCCACAAAATATCGTCTTGCGGGTCACAAATGGCTCGCGTGCCGCGAGTTTAAGACCCCTAAATTAGATGTTTATTTATTAATATTCACAATTATCTAATTTTTTATAAAAAGAATGTAAATATTTATACTTTCCCACATCATTTTCGATGTATGCAGAATGTATGCGGGAAAGAATTTCAAAATATCTTAATATTTCATTTTCGGTTTCGGCTTCGGACGAAATTCATTTTTAACTTTCGGCCTTTTTCGGTTTCGGCCGAAAACAGAAAATCACTTTCGGTCGGTCTCTACTTCCCATATCAAAGTCTTACCATTCACCGTTTGTCTGTCAATAAAATCCTTCCATATCAAAGTCTTACCACTCACCGTTTGTCTGCCAATACCATCCTTCCCATACCCAAGTCTTACCCAAGTCTTACCACTCAACATTTGTCTGTCAATACAATCCTTCCCATTCGCAAGCCTTACCACTCACCGTTTGTCTGTCAATACAATCCTTCCCATACCAAAGTCTGTCTTAATAAGGTTGGAAACTCTTAGCACTATTTCATTGGTCTGTAGACATTCATCGGGCAAGGTCAAGGCCTCACACTGCACCTGGTTCTCTTCATAACACAGCTTAAGAACCTCAAAGGTATACTTTTCAACATCTGTCGGTTAGACATGACAAACATAATCAAAGGTATACTTTTCAACATCTGTTGGTTAGAAATGACAAACATAATTACAGGTCTATTAAAATGCATTGGTGCAACACTGTATTAAATACTGTATATTTGTTGATGTCAGGTATGTTCTTTGTACCATACATATGTGTCAGCATGTGTGGGTGTGCAAATGTACCATACACACATGTCAGTATATGTGGCTAAGCTAACTGTCATACATATGCATTAGTGTGTGTGGCTGTGCCGATTGTCATACATGTGTGTTAGTGTGTGTGGCTGTGCCAAGTGTCATAAGCGTCAGTGTGTGTGTCTGTGCCAATTGTCATACATGTGTCAGCGGGTGTGTCTTTGCCAACTGTCATATATTGTGTGTTAGTGTGTGTGGCTGTGCCAAGTGTCATACATAAGCGTCATTGTGTGTGGCTGTGCCAACGTCAGGAAGAGTCTCTGTATAGTGTCATTCATATGTGTCCGTGTGTGTGGCTGTGCCAAGCATCATATATATGTGTCAGTGTGTGTGGCTGTGCCAAGTGTCATACATAAGTGTCAGTGTGTGTGGCTGTGCCAATGTCAGGAAGAGTCTCTGTATAGTGTCATACATACGTGTCAGTGTGTGTGGCTGTGCCAAAGTAAGGAAGAGTCTCTGTATAGTGTCATAGTCTGTAGCCATCTCCAGTAAAGAAACTGTTTCTACAAAATCTTCCAGACCTGAGAAGAGAAAAAGTTCATCAATATCAGCAAGTTTATCACAAGATGCTAGGCTCTACCTTGTAGTTCATGAACATTACAGTGTATCACTAGATGCTAGAATCTGCCTTATAGTTCATGAACGTAACAGTGTATCACTAGATGCTAGAATCTACCTTATAGTTCATGAACGTAACAGTGTATCACTAGATGCTAGACTCTGCCCTATAGTTCATGAACGTAACAGTGTATCACTAGATGCTAGAATCTGCCTTATAGTTCATGAACATAACAGTGTATCACTAGATGCTAGAATCTGCCTTATAGTTCATGAACGTAACAGTGTATCACTAGATGCTAGAATTCGCCTCATAGTTCATGAACGTAACAGTGTATCACTAGATGCTAGAATCTGCCTTATAGTTCATGAACGTAACAGTGTATCACTAGATGCTAGAATCTGCCTTATAGTTCATGAACGTAACAGTGTATCACTAGATGCTAGAATCTGCCTTATAGTTCATGAATGTAACAGTGTATCACTAGATGCTAGAATCTGCCTTATAGTTCATGAACGTAACAGTGTATCACTAGATGCTAGAATATGCCTTATAGTTCATGAACGTAACAGTGTATCACTAGATGCTAGAATCTGCCTTATAGTTCATGAATGTAACAGTGTATCACTAGATGCTAGAATCTGCCTTATAGTTCATGAACATAACAGTGTATCACTAGATGCTAGAATCTGCCTTATAGTTCATGAATGTAACAGTGTATCACTAGATGCTAGAATCTGCCTTATAGTTCATGAACATAACAGTGTATCACTAGATGCTAGAATCTGCCTTATAGTTCATGAATGTAACAGTGTATCACTAGATGCTAGAATCTGCCTTATAGTTCATGAACATAACAGTGTATCACTAGATGCTAGAATCTGCCTTATAGTTCATGAACATAACAGTGTATCACTAGATGCTAGAATCTGCCTTATAGTTCATGAACATAACAGTGTATCACTAGATGTTAGAATTCGCCTTATAGTTCAAGAACGTAACAGTGTATCACTACATGCTAGAATCTGCCTTATAGTTCATGAACGTAACAGTGTATCACTAGATGCTAGAATCTGCCTTATAGTTCATGAACATAACAGTGTATCACTAGATGCTAGAATTCGCCTTATAGTTCAAGAACATAACAGTGTATCACTAGATGCTAGAATTCGCCTTATAGTTCATGAACGTAACAGTGTATCACTAGATGCTAGAATCTGCCTTATAGTTCATGAACGTAACAGTTTATCACTACTTCGTATTGAAGACATATTTAGATCAGAATCTGGTAATAAACACATACTTAGATTAGAATCTGGTATTTAACACATAATTAGATCAGAAATCTGGTATTAAACACATACTTAGATAAGAATATGTTATTCAACACATACTTAGATCTGCATCTGGTATTAAAAACATACTTAGATCTGAATCTGATAAAAAACACATACTTCGATCAGAATCTGGTAATAAACACATGCTACAGATCTAAATCTGTACTTAGATCTAAATCTGATATTGAACACATATTTAGCTCTGAATCTCATATTGAACTAAGATATTGATCTGCATCTGGTATTGAACACATACTAAGATCTGAATCTGGTATTGGAATTTTGTCCACCAGGGGTCGCCTCTGGCCAGGTTTCTCATGGTCCAGATCCTGAGCCAGGACAGTGAGGTGTTGAACACCTTTCTTTTTCAACATGTTGTCTCGTTCCACTTCTGGAATCAACTGCATCAGTTTACGAACAAGACTGTAAGAAGGAAGAAATTTCTTACTAATCAGTCTTTAAATTATCTGACAAAAACATTTCTTATAATCAGATTTTAAATCATCAAACAAAACAATTTCTTACTAATCAGACTTTAAATCATCAAACAAAACAATTTCTTACTAATCAGACTTTAAATCATCAAACAAAACAATTTCTTACTAATCAGACTTTAAATCATCAAACAAAACAATTTCTTACTAATCAGACTTTAAATCATCAAACAAAACCATTTATTACTAATCAGACTTTAAATCATCAAACAAAACCATTTATTACTAATCAGACTTTAAATCATCAAACAAAACCATTTATTACTAATCAGACTTTAAATCATCAAACAAAACCATTTATTACTAATCAGACTTTAAATCATCAAACAAAACCATTTCTTATAAGTCTTAAAATTATCTGACAAAGCCATTTCTTACTAAATCAGTCTTAAAATTATCTGAAAAAATCAAGAAAAGGTTGTTTGTTGCCTGCTGATGGAGATACATAGGACTCTTTGAGCATAGAGCCTTAGCAAAATACACATAGGACTCATTGAGCATAGAGCCTTAGCAAACTACACATTGCGATATATATGTAGACCTACTCACTTTAGGGGTGCAAGCTTTATATCAATGAGAACAACTGACATATGTTTTTAAAACAAAAAAATTTTTTAATTTTAAAAATGAAAAATGAGATGCCCATCAATAAAACTCACTCTGTTGGGAGAAGTCTTGCATTGCTAGAATGTAAACTCAACAGGTCATCTAGAGCAGCCTCAATATTGCCTTCTGCTGCATGGAACATTCCTCTCAAATACAGGTAGGAAGACTTGTATGACAGATTATGGCATTCCTGGGGAACAGCGAGAAAAGCAAGTAGGACAGATTATGGCAGATTATTCTCTAATCTTAATCATTTCTAAAAATGCAAAGTTTTAGTTCCTCAAGAACTATTTCAAGCAGTGGTTCTTGAAATAGGCACTACAACCCCTTGGGGTGAAATAAAATGATTCCCACATAAATGGTTGTTCACAAATTATGTCTCAGGCGGGAGGAGGGGGGGGGGGGGGGGGGAAAAATTTTTTGACCCTTGGGGGAGGGGGGGGGGGGGGAGAAAAAACACAAATATTTTTTTTGGGTGTCAAGATTTGTGACACTTTGTGACCGGGGGTGGGGGGTTAAAAAAATCACAATTCTTTTTTTTTAAATCTAATTTTTCTAACTTTGAAAAATCTTCAATTAAATTGAAAACATTAATTTGAGGTCTAAATTACCTCAGGTATTAAAGGTCAAGTGAACCTCAGTCCCGCACACCTTCTGCGCATAATGAAAAATGGTGCAAAAACTGTCGTTCCCATTTGACAATCAGTGTGATAAGGACTTGGTTGTTTTACGTCACAGTTTATAATAATACTACAACACCCTAATACATTATGGGAATTGTTAAAGAATAAATTAAAATTTTAGTTTAGTTATGAAAATTTGATGTATGTTTTGATTTTTTTTTGGTGTGATGTGACACTAAGGGGGCTGGGGGAGGGGTAAAAAGTGTGTGATACTTTGTGACAGGGGGAGGGGTCATTTTTTTGCATGACATAATTTGCAAACGACCCCTAAGTGATAAAATTCTCATGAAAGTTTGAAACTCTAATGCTATGTCCTCCCCTCTAATACCCTGATCCCACCTCTCTAATGCCATGATCTCATCAATAAAGCTATGATCTCACCTCTCTAATGCCATGATCTCATCAATAAAGCTATGATCTCACCTCTCTAATGCCATGATCTCACCAATAGCGCCCTGATCTCACCTCTCTAATGCCATGATCTCACCAATAGTGCCCTGATCTCACCTCTCTAGTGCCATGATCTCACCAATAGTGCCCTGATCTCGCCTCTCTAATGTCATGTCACAAATAATGCCCTGATCTCACCTCTCTAATGCCATAATCTCACCTCTTATGCCATGATCTCACCTCTAATGCCCTGATCTCACCTATAATGCCCTGATCTCACCTCTATAATGCCATGATCTCACCTATTATGCCATGATCTCACCTCTAATGCCATGATCTTAACTCTAATGCCATGATCTCTCCAATAATGACCTGATCTCACCTCTCTAATGCCATAATCTCATCAATAAAGCTATGATCTCACCTCTCTAATGCCATGATCTCATCAATAAAGCTATGATCTCACCACTAATGCCAAGAACTGACTTCTAATGCTATGATCTCACCAATAAAGCCATGATCTCACCAATAATGCCCTGATCTTACCTCTAATGCCCTGTTCAGCATTGTCATCGTGTTTCTGGAGTATGAGATTGAGTCATTCAGTGTTGGCAAACGGAAAACTTCAAATATTCTTGGGGCCAGAGATGAGAAAGTTGTGATGGACACTTGTTTGGTCATAAGAGACTTCATTTTATGCCTGGAATTTTAAGGATGAGATGAGAAAGTTGTGATGGACACTTGTTTGGTCATAAGGGACTTCATTTTATGCCTGGAATTTTAAGGATGAGATGAGAAAGTTGTGATGGACACTTGTTTGGTCATAAGGGACTTCATTTTATGCCTGGAATTTTAAGGATGAGATGAGAAAGTTGTGATGGACACTTGTTTGGTCATAAGGGACTTCATTTTATGCCTGGAATTTTAAGGATGAGATGAGAAAGTTATGATGGACACTTGTTTGGTCATAAGGGACTTCATTTTATGCCTGGAATTTTAAGGATGAGATGAGAAAGTTGTGATGGACACTTGTTTGGTCATATAAGAGACTTCATTTTATGCCTGGAATTTTAAGGATGAGATGAGAAAGTTGTGATGGACACTTGTTTGGTCATAAGAGACTTCATTATGTCTCTTCAGTGAAATGGTTACCCAGTGTGTGAATTCAGTCACTGAAATGATTATTTATTGAATAATTAAGGCAGCACTAGATTTAAAATAGATTTAGTTGAGGGCGATAATTTTGCCTCTAGAACTGACAAGTGCATTTCTCTGTAGTCTGCAGTTTCAACTCATGTATTTTTTTGTTTGCATTGTCATATGCTGATCAAAAATGACAAAATACAAGACTAAATGAATTCAGAGACTCTTATAAGTATACATTTTCTGAAAGTACATTAGACAAGGTATCTTATGGTATGTAAATAATGTGTTTTGATATTTTGTAAGTTGACTTTGACCTTTACAGAATGAGTAAAATTTATAACTAAACTTCTCTATTCAACCCAACCTAATACTCCATAAATTGTTCAAACTATCATAAAAATAAGTGCCTGAGATACTAGAAGCAATATTTTTTCATCAAATATCAAGCTTAAGGTACTTGTGTAGAAAATTGTAACATTGGTCACACACCCAATTAATCACAACACACACCCAATTTATCACAACACACACCCAATCCATCACAACACACACCCAATCCATCACAACACACACCCAATCCATCACAACACAAGTCCTTATAAAAGCTTGTTACCACAAAGATAGCAACAGGAATAGGAAGCAAACTCATTTTTATACAGTGATTTCCCATTAAATCATTCATATTTTTTAATGATGCTTTTGCTAGTGGCCGATTATATCCAATTACACAACAGAAGGGAGTTTAACAGCCCCTGATTGGCTGTTATGACAGTTATAGAATCTAGAGCTTTGAACACAACTAAAAGTAAACATTATATTTTTCAAATGAATCACTTGTAAACATTAGAATAAAGTATTGAGGACATCTGTATCTCATCAATTCTTTCTCCCATATCAACTGATACCCAAGTGGAGTATTAAGGATGTTGGGTAATTACCATAACATCATATATTACCTTAACATCATATGTTACCATAATATCAAATATTACCATAACATCAAATATTACCATTACATGATATATTACCATAACATCATAAATTACCTTAACATCCCATATTATCATAACATTATATGATACTGTAATATCATATCTTACCTTAACATGACATATTACCATAACTCATATATTACCTTAACATCATATATTACATTAACATCATATATAACCTTAACATTATATATTACCTTAACATCATATAATACCTCAACAATTTACATTAACGAACATCTTATATTACCTGTATTTCATATCTTACCTTAACATCATATATCACCTGTACTTCATATCTGACCTGTTAGTTGTCCCTGGTGATCCATCCTGGACTCCAGTAACACGTTTGGCATAAGGCTTGGTTCTTATCTCATAATCAGACCAGTAGTCTGCCTTTTCATTGAGTCGGTCTTCTAGGAACTGTTTAAACATGTCTGTGTTCAGCACCTTACAAAACAACAAAGCATCATAAGGATGACACACCAATGTATGTGGTCATTCTTTATGTGGTCAGTCAAATATATAGGTCACATTATATTCCATGGTTAGTCTAATATATAGGTTATATTATATATTTTTGTCATTCTTTTTTGATGTCAGTCAAATATATAGGTTACATTCTCTATTTTTGTCATTCTCTCTGTCAGTCAAATATATATAGGTTACATTATATAGTGTCATTCTTATTTTATGTCAATCAAATATATATAGGTTACATTATATATTGTCATTCTTTTTGATGTCAATCAAATTTAGAAGATACATTATTTAAAGTTATCATTTTTTCCATGGTCAGTCTAATATATAGGTTATATTATATATTATTGTCCTTTTAATGTCAAAATATATATCATACAATTTATATTGTTATCATTATCATTATATCTGATGTCAGTCAAATATACAGGGTACAATTTATATGTTGCCATTCTATATGTCAGCCAAATATACAGGAGACAATTTAAGTGCAACTTGCTGACTTTCTTAAAGGATAAAATAAGGAGAATAATTTTAAGACAGTTCATTTGGAATTCATTCATACAAGTTTCAACAGTCACGTGATAACTTTGAGAAATAATGGGAGACTAACATTCTATTTAAAAAACAAAATGTCGCGAAGACTATTTTATAAATGATAAACTAATGTGTGGTGGTTGCCCTTGTTTGTTGCCCTAGGTTGTTGCCCGAGGTTGTTGCCCTAGGTTGTTGCCCTAGGTTGCTGCCCTAGGTTGCTGCCCTAGGTTGTTGCCCTAGGTTGTTGCCCGAGACTGAAACATTCCACAAATTTGTTGGCTTCTGAATGAGGTCTATTTGTTCTTATTAGAATAAAAAATAAATGTGTATGTTCTTGCCTAATGAAAGTTATTGCACCTCTAAATATGGTATTTAAAAATAAAAATAAAAAGAAAAGAACCAAATTCAATAATGGAGGAATGTTGTTACATTTGATAAATTCATTATGTCATACTAAATACAAGGAATCGCATGAGCTTCACTAAACATGCAAAAACATGCTGTGTCATGCCTGTGCGATCATTATATCCTAGCTGTTTATGAAACATGCCAACATACCCATGTTCTTGCTGTGTCATGACCATGCCATCATACCCATGTTCTTGCTGGTCATGCCCGTGCAATCATACCCATGTCCTGTCTTAGCACCTGTGCCATCATACCCATTTCCTGTCTTAGTGCCATGCCATCAAACCCATGTACTGTCTTAGTACCTGTGCCATCATACCCATTTCCTGTCTTAGTGCCCTGCCATCATACCCATGTCCTGTCTTGGTGCCATGCCATCATACCCATGTCTAGTCTTTGTACTTGTGCCATCATACCCATGTCCTGTCTTAGTGCCTGCATCATCATATCCATTTCCTGTCTTCGTGCCATGACATCATACCCATGTGCTGTCTTAGTGCCATATCATCATACACATGTCCTGTCTTAGTGACCATGTCATCATACCCATGTCCTGTCTTGGTGACCATGTCATCATACCCATGTCCTGTCTTGGTGCCCATGCCATCATACACATGTCCTGTCTTGCTGCCCATGCCATCATACCCATGTCCTTTTGTAGTGTTTGAATACTTCTGATATTTAACATGTAAAGTATCTTATTAATAGGTCTTAATATTTTCATTATCAACAAAGCTAAAAAAAAAGTAAAGATCCATAAAGAAATCAGACTGCATTTGCTTTGAGACTTATGGCCAAGACATTTGCTTTGAGACTTATGCCCGGGACATTTGCTTTGAGACTAATGGCCAAGACATTAGACAATTGATCTGAGACCGAAGGCTTAGAATTTACACATCTGATCCAAGATCTATGGCCTACCCATTCAGACACTCTCAATGTAATTACCCTTTAATAGAATGGCCTACCCCACTCAGAGACACTCTCAATGTAATTACCCTTTCATAGAATGGCCTATCCCACTCAGAGCCACTCTCAATGTAATTACCCTTTCATAGAATGGCCTATCCCACTCAGAGACACTCTCAATGTAATTACCCTTTCATAGAATGGCCTATCCCACTCAGAGACACTCTCAATGTAATTACCCTTTCATAGAATGGCCTATCCCACTCAGAGCCACTCTCAATGTAATTACCCTTTTATAGAATGGCCTACCCCACTCAGAGACACTCTCAATGTAATTACCCTTTCATAGAATGGCCTATCCCACTCAGACACACTCTCAATGAACTGCTGTCTGTTGAAGCGTCTCAGTTCAATTCTCATGAATGACAGAGTTCCCCTTTGTTGCAAATAGCACAAAAACAAAGCAGGTCAAGGTCAAAACAACATCAAGAACAAAGAAAGCATGCAAACCTAAACCTAAGAATATCAGAGCAAGCAAGGTGATGTAGTGGTGATGTAGTGGTGATGTATTGGTGATGTAGTGGTGATGTATTGGTGATGTAGTGGTGATGTAGTGGTGATGTATTGGTGATATAGTGGTGCTGTTGTGGTGTTGATGTGGTGATGTGGTGGTGATTTAGTAATGATATAGTGGTAATGTACTGATGGTGTAGTGTAATGTAGTGGTGATGATAGCTAACATATCCTTATTAGCAAGGTTATGTGGTGGTGATTTAGTGTAATGTAGTGGTGATGTAGTAGTAATGTAGGCCTACTGATGATGTAGTAGTAATGTACTGATGATGTAGTAGTAATGGCTAACATATCATACCAAGTCAGACTGACTTGTCTGAAGTAGTGATGGCTAACACATCAGACCCAGTCAGGCTGACTTGGCTAAAGTAGTGATGGCTAACACATCAGACCCAGTCAGGCTGACTTGGCTAAAGTAGTGATGGCTAACACATCAGACCCAGTCAGGCTGACTTGGCTAAAGTAGTGATGGCTAACACATCAGACCCAGTCAGGCTGACTTGGCTAAAGTAGTGATGGCTAACACATCAGACCCAGTCAGGCTGACTTGGCTAAAGTAGTGATGGCTAACACATCAGACCCAGTCAGGCTGACTTGGCTAAAGTAGTGATGGCTAACACATCAGACCCAGTCAGGCTGACTTGGCTAAAGTAGTGATGGCTAACACATCAGACCCAGTCAGGCTGACTTGGCTAAAGTAGTGATGGCTAACACATCAGACCCAGTCAGGCTGACTTGGCTGAAGTAGTGATGGCTAACACATCAGACCCAGTCAGGCTGACTTGGCTGAAGTAGTGATGGCTAACAATATAATATTATTCAATTTAAAACAATGGATTTTATGCTTTATCTTTGAAGCACATGAATCAAAATCAGCTGCCAGTGTCAATGAAAAACAATGAAGCTATTACAAGGCATTTTGGATACAATCTCAAGAAAGCAATTAAGCAGTTTATAGTGAATTTTTAAAGAACTATAATGTATACCGGTAATTTTGTCATTATTTCCATACGATGTTGACCTCATGAGTAGAGCTGCTGAAGATACGTATTTTTATGTGAGGAAAACAGCTCTCATAGCCTCATTTGATTGTTTTAACTTTATGACTACACTAACAATATCTTGAGCACTAGGTGCTGCTGGCCTCCTTTGTTTGTTTCACCACACAGACCCTGTGCCCATGACATGCTTAGTTTAGCTCAAGAGGTTCTTAAAATAATTCAAACTACTTTCTTTTTTGGGGTGTTGGGTGGGATGGGCAGGAGGATTTTTGACTTGAGACAGGACGGAAAAATGCAACTTTAAAATAGTATTGATTTGACATGCTTATTTGAATCACTGAAGGGCACAGAGTAATAATATGCTTAAGAACCCCTTGATGCGATGACATGAAAGTGAAACTAGAAAGTTAACAAAAATAAAAATAAATGTTTCAAATGAATTAAAATTAAGAAGATGCATAAACTTTGAGTAAGTTAAAAGTTCAGTTCTTCTTGTATAATTATTATAACTAAGGTAACAACAATAAGTTCTCAACATCATCCAACAGCACAATGAAAAAACCACAAACACAGATAGTAGTACAGATGATATAACACATTGAAAAAACGACGGCTGGTCATGCAGTTGAAACAACTTAGTAGAGTTCTTAACATTAAATATCACATAAATGTAACAGTAGTTAGAGACCACGCAGTTATACATTTAGCATAAACCAATGCTTCCTCTATTTATTTCAACGATTTTATTTAGATGTAAAAGCAAGACAAGTTATTTCAGTGTAGTGCTTTACTAACATAGTACCCTCAATTTTGTAAAAATTTGATTTTTGAACTTGTGCAAATGCATGTTAATTGTATGGTTAATAAATAACAAATTACTGGACTTCGAAGAACAACTGCAGGCCAGGGTACATGAACAGGTATCAAAGTATTCTAACACACAATGAAACATAAAGAACACACAATGAAACATAAAGAACAATCAATGAAACTTAAAGAACACATTGAAACATAAAGGACACTCAATGAAACATAAAGAACACATTGAAACATACTCCTTTATTACCGAAATAAGTTGACCATCATCTCAAGAAAAGCAAAGCTGATCTCAGTGTTAAACTGTAGACATTTCTTCATGCGAAATGCTCTTTCTTCCTCTATATCATAGTAGAATGGTCTGAAAAAATATAAACATAGATTTTTTTACCATATTATAGTACTGTCTGATGGCCATGTTAGTCTACAGTGAGATGGCCATTTCAGTCTACTGTGAGATGGACATGTTAGTCTACTGTGAGATGGACATGTTGGTCTACTGTGAGATGGCCACTTTAGTCTACTGTGAGATGGAGAGATGGACATGTTGGTCTACTGTGAGATGGACATGTTGGTCTACTGTGAGATGGATATGTCGGGCTACACATATCCATATATTTCATTTGAAATTCTTACCTTTGAACATCAGAGAGTTCCATTTGAAATTTGGATCTTTTGCAGATCTTCTTAAATAGGTTGGTAGGTTCCACAGGCAAGTTTGGAATGACTGAAGTACTGGTCAATACATGGAAGTCAGGTAAAGTGGATGTGAAGGAGAGTGTGGAGAATGGAGTGGTAGGCTCGCTAGAGGTATTAACTGTGACAGTGCCTTCATCAATGTTAACAACAACCAAGCCATCAACCTGAAACAAGTGGATACAGGCATAAGTGGATGCATGGATACAGGCATTAGTAGATGTAAGGCTGCAGTTATAATTGGATGTTAGGATGTATTTATAAGTGGATGTTAGGATGTAGTTATAAGTGGATGTTAGGATGTATTTATAAGTGGATGTTAGGATGTATTTATAAGTGGATGTTAGGATGTAGTTATAAGTGGATGTTAGGATGTATTTATAATTGGATGTTAGGATGTATTTATAAGTGGATGTTAGGATGTAGTTATAAGTGGATGTTAGGATGTATTTATAATTGGATGTTAGGATGTATTTATAATTGGATGTTAGGATGTATTTATAATTTGATGTTAGGATGTATTTATAATTGGATGTTAGGATGTATTTATAATTGGATGTTAGGATGTATTTATAAGTGGATGTTAGGATGTAGTTATAAGTGGATGTTAGGATGTATTTATAAGAGGATGTTAGGATGTATTTATAAGTGGATGTTAGGACATAGTTATAAGTGGATGTTAGGACGTATTTATAAGTGGATGTTAGGACGTAGTTATAAGTGGATGTTAGGATGTATTTATAAGTGGATGTTAGGATGTAGTTATAAGTGGATGTTAGGATGTAGTTATAAGTAGATGTTAGGATGTATTTATAAGTGGATGTTAGGATGTAGTTATAAGTGGATGTTAGGATGTTGTTATAAGTGGATGTTAGGATGTAGTTATAAGTAGATGTTAGGATGTATTTATAAGTGGATGTTAGGATGTAGTTATAAGTGGATGTTAGGATGTATTTATAATTGGATGTTAGGATGTATTTATAAGTGGATGTTAGGATGTAGATGTTAGGATGTATTTATAAGTGGATGTTAGGATGTAGTTATAAGTGGATGTTAGGATGTATTTATAATTGGATGTTAGGATGTATTTATAAGTGGATGTTAGGATGTAGTTATAAGTGGATGTTAGGATGTATTTATAATTGGATGTTAGGATGTATTTATAATTGGATGTTAGGATGTATTTATAATTTGATGTTAGGATGTATTTATAATTGGATGTTAGGATGTATTTATAATTGGATGTTAGGATGTATTTATAAGTGGATGTTAGGATGTATTTATAAGTGGATGTTAGGATGTAGTTATAAGTGGATGTTAGGATGTATTTATAATTGGATGTTAGGATGTATTTATAATTGGATGTTAGGATGTATTTATAAGTGGATGTTAGGATGTAGTTATAAGTGGATGTTAGGATGTATTTATAAGTGGATGTTAGGATTTATTTATAAGTGGATGTTAGGATGTATTTATAAGTGGATGTTAGGATGTAGTTATAAGTGGATGTTAGGATGTATTTATAAGTGGATGTTAGGATGTATTTATAAATGGATGTTAGGATGTAGTTATAAGTGGATGTTAGGAGTTATTTATAAGTGGATGTTAGGATGTAGTTATAAGTGGATGTTAGGATGTAGTTATAAGTGGATGTTAGGATGTATTTATAATTGGATGTTAGGATGTATTTATAATTGGATGTTAGGATGTATTTATAATTGGATGTTAGGATGTATTTATAAGTGGATGTTAGGATGTATTTATAATTGGATGTTAGGATGTATTTATAAGTGGATGTTAGGATGTAGTTATAAGTGGATGTTAGGATGTATTTATATTTGGATGTTAGGATGTATTTATAATTGGATGTTAGGATGTATTTATAAGTGGATGTTAGGATGTATTTATAGTGGATGTTAGGATGTATTTATAATTGGATGTTAGGATGTATTTATAATTGGATGTTAGGATGTATTTATAATTGGATGTTAGGATGTATTTATAATTGGATGTTAGGATGTATTTATAAGTGGATGTTAGGATGTAGTTATAAGTGGATGTTAGGATGTATTTATAATTGGATGTTAGGATGTATTTATAAGTGGATGTTAGGATGTAGTTATAAGTGGATGTTAGGATGTATTTATAAGTGGATGTTAGGCTTCAGCTGGTTTTTTTTCATAACACAGGGCTATAAAATATGGATTGATACTAGACTACTGATTTATAGGATTACCTGACTATTGAGATGTAAGGATAACAGGTATAAGTGGATGTCATGCCACTGGGATTTCATTACAAAGGGCTTTTAGATATGGGCTAACAGGTCTGTGAGATTACAGTGAGATATGGGTTAACAGGTCTGTGAGATTACAGTGAGATATGGATTAACAACTCTATGAGATTACAGTGAGCCAGAGAAAGGGGTAAATATGCATATTTTATTTGGAACTAGATGTCTCTTTATATAGTCTTGGTCTAACCAATGTTTGTTCCAATCCATGTTTTTTCTTATTAGAGACAGACCGAAAGTGATTTTCTGATTTCGGTCGAAACCAAAACAAGGCAGAAATTTTAAAATTACTTTTGGCTGAAATTAAAGCCAAACGCGAAAGCTTAACGAGACAATTGGCTGAAATCAAAGCCCAAACGCGAAAGCTTAACGAGACAATTGGCTGAAATCAAAGCCCAAACCGAAAGATTTAGATATTTTTAAATTCTCTCAGGCATTCATTCTGCATGCATCTAAAAATGATAGGGAAAAGTATCAATATTTACATTCTTTTTATACAAAAGATAAATCTTCAGGAACCTTAATAAATAAACATTTAATGAATACTTTGGCTTTTACCATTTTAATTAAAAAATGATTCAAATTTCTTTTAAAAAAAATTTTTTTTTTAAAGTAGCATTGGTAAGAGAGTATTTGGACTGGGGGAAGGGGACAAAATTCATGCAAAATAGAACCTTGAGTGCCCTTTGATTTTATAATATAATTGCAAAGCTACCTAGACAAACATTTACCATCAGTATTTTGGCTCTAATAGTGCCAATTGTCAACTAAATATCAGTTATTAAGGCTATAGAAATTTCACCCCAATTTTTCGCTGTTATCATCATACTAATGCTTTATGTCTTCATACATAGCTGGCAAGATATCACTGTGAATAATATTTAGCCTAATACCAACACACTTGTCATTCCGTGCTGGTGATGTCATTATTTTGTTCAGTGACCATCCTCCCTAACCCCCACTGGTGGGCAAAAAATTTTTTTCAAACTGGTCTCTTAAAATTGTTGTACTGACGGGTCTCGATGGAGAATTGAAAAAGGAGATCTCAAAATTCTAATTTGGTCATCAAAATCATAAAAGTAAACAGGTCTGCAGTAGGCCTACTACATAATTATTATTCGAACCCGATATTCATGCACATGCATGCTATTTTGTCAATAACAATGTTGATGAGCATGATATTGATGAATTTCAAGAAATGATTGAATTGAAAAATTCTAATGTTTTCCTAATTTTTATTTAATTAAAAATGATAATGGAAATATTACCATTCCCTAGCATTTTTCCCTAGCCGTAGATGCCAATCTAGTTACATAGGTGAAACTGGGAGAAGATTGGCTGATAGGTGTACTGAACATCTCCGGGATATTGAACAAGGTAAACCTTCCCCAGTCTCTTCTCATTTCAACAGAGATGAACATAATGGTGCATTGGATGTAACCATTACAGCACTGATTTCATGCAGTAACACACCAGAGAGGGTTAAAATGGAAAATAAATTTATTCAGCTGTTTGGCACCCTATCTCCATATGGTATTAATCAAATACTATCCTACTAATGTTTCTCTGTTTCCCTGTATTTCTACTATTTTCTTATTGTTGTGTGTTTATGTATCCCTGGATATTCTGTTCCATCATTATTGTGGACCTCATGTTGGTACAACATATGATGACAACAAGACATTGAGCAATAATGAATATTGGATTGCCAACCATAAAAGAGACAGACAGTCTGTCTTCTGGTAGATGACAGAAAACATCATCACTTTCACCAAGATAGCCAAAAGCCTCCAACTGAAATTAAACAAAGTTAACTTTTCTGTTTCGGCCGAAGCCAAAACTAGATCAAAAGTGATCAATTGGCAACTTTCGGCGCCAAAAGGGATGCTGAAATTCGGTGAGTATCTAGTTCTAATCAATGTTTGTTCCAATATTTCCAGGAAATCTAGCCAAATAAAAAAGGTAAAAGGGCAAGCTTTGTTTACCTGCTCCACAACATCCAGGTGTTTCGAATGACAGCCCATCATGAAAGTCCCTGGTGCCTCCAGCAACTCCAGGGATGAAGCGCTCAGTATTGGCACATAGGTGAACCTCCATGCAAATGGCAGAATGTAGTAGAGAAAACTCTGGGAAAAAATTGCTAGGTTTTACTGGTAGCTGTAAACAGTGCATAGTTAAGGCCGACAAAGAAAAGTCTCTCCTTACACAGCATGGCAAGTGGCTTATATCCAAAAATAGTTTTAAGTAGCTTACCCCCATGACAGTTGTAAGTAGCTTACCACCATTACAGCTGTCAACAGTGCTTAGTTAAAGCTGACAAAGAAATTCTCCCCTTACACAGTATGGCAAGTAGCTTAAATCCAAGAAAGTTGCAAGTGGCTTACCCCCGTGACAGTTGTCAGTAGCTTACCTCCATGACAGTTGTCAACAGTGCATAGTTAAAGCTGACAAAGACAAGTCTCTCCTCACACAGGATGGCTGTAAAAATCTTGAGCAGCTCATCCACAGGAAAACACAGAAAGGTCAAATGAAGAGGGAGATCTATGACTGGTTTCTCTGGGGATTCGGATGGATATAATGACACTGACAAATTGTAGACACTCATCTCCTGGAAGATGGAAAGAATAAAAGAAACTTTGTTGACATCCATATTTAAGCATAAAGAATGATGACAACAAAAATTGATTTTCCATCACAAATGAAAACATCTTAAGCAAACAAAATTAAGTATCATTAAACAAATTTTTAAAAATTAAAAGAATCAAAGTGAATGTTTACAATCAAATTTAAAAACTTTTTATTTGCTAATGGTTTTTCTGGTTGTTTGTTAAGAGAAGTGTAATTTTACAACAACAGCATCTGTTTAAAACTATCTATTGAAAAGCATGATTTTATAACAACAGCATCTGTTTCAAGCTATCTATTGAAAAGCATGATTTTATAACAACAGCATCTGTTTCAAGTTGTCTATTGAAAAGCATGATTTTATAACAACAGCATCTGTTTCAAGTTGTCTATTGAAAAGCATGATTTTATAACAACAGCATCTGTTTAAAACTATCTATTGAAAAGCATGATTTTATAACAACAGCATCTGTTTCAAGCTGTCTATTGAAAAGCATGATTTTATAACAACAGCATCTGTTTCAAGCTATCTATTGAAAAGCAGCCAACTGTCACTTTAAGAAATCTTCCTATTCTTATGAAGACAGAAGTTCTAGTGTGTTATTATTAGTGGTACTCTTAACATTATTTTGATTAAATGCCTATTTGTAAATAGGTGAACAGCTTAATACAATTGTAAGGTTTTGTAAACAGTTCAATATAATAATATCAATCCACTCAACAGAACAGCACCTGTCATTTTATTTCAATGAATGCCAACCCCACCCCCTTCAAAATCCCAAGAAGTTCAAAATAACGGTACATATCCCAAGTATTTCAATATAAAGGTACATATCCCATGTAGTTCAACATAAAGGTACATATCCCATGTAGTTCAACATAAAGGTACATATCCCAAGTAGTTCAACATAAAGGTACATATCCCAAGTAGTTCAACATAAAGGTACATATCCCAAGTTGCTCAACATAAAGGTACATATCCCAAGTAGTTCAACATAAAGGTACATATCCCAAGTAGTTCAACATAAAGGTACATATCCCAAGTAGTTCAACATAAATGTACGAGACAATGTTCCTCTAAAAATAATTTCTTATTTTGCCCAGTTCCATTTATTTCACACCTTTTAATCATTGAACCACTAAAACATGGCTGCTCTATGGAATATAACTAATGTTCAAAATAATTGAAATGTGACCATTCCATTTTCTACTGGTTGCAATGCTAACCCGTCAGCTGATGGATGACAGACCTTTTCCATTGATCAAACTAGGACGGAATGTTTTTTGTATTTTGCCAGCCAACAATATACATGAAACTCATCTGCCCTGTTTTTGTTGCATTGAGTGGCGGCATGTGGTCACAGAAAGTTGAGACTCCATGTAACAACATGGCAATGTGAATGAATAACACAAAAAGAAATTCTGCCCACATACCGCTATGATGTTAACAGCAGGTGGTACAGGAGCTACCAACTTACGACTACGACATTACCAGCAGGTGATACAGGAGCTACCAACTTACGACTATGACATTACCAGCAGGTGATACAGGAGGTATTAACTTACGACTATGACATTACCAGCAGGTGGTACAGGAATTACCAACTTACCACTATGACATTACCAGCAGGTGATACAGGAGGTACCAACTTACCACTATGACATTACCAGCAGGTGGAACAGGAGACATTGTCATGGTGTAGGTGAAGTCCTTGAGAAACTGAAACATCTCCTCCAAGTCTCTCTCCACATGACTGATCATACTGTGGCAAATACACAAATAGTCATATGACATACCCTTGACAGATAGAAACAAAGTCACATGACAAACCATGACAGATACACATATAGTCACAAGACATACTGTGACAGAGTCACAAATAGTGACTACACCCTGTGACACAAATAGTCATATGACTGATTTTACACTGGCAGATACACAGAGTCTCTAGTTCTTCAGTCTGGAAACTAGAAAATGTTGTTCTTGTTTGGCTATTTTCTTGATGAGTGCTGTTGTTTTGTTGAGAACATCACACATTTCTAAAATATTCACACACGGTAAGTGATCAAACAGCACATTTCTAAAATATTCACACACAGTAAGTGATCAAACAGCACATTTCTAAAATATTCACACACAGTAAGTGATCAAACAGCACATTTCTAAAATATTCACACACAGTAAGTGATCAAACAGCACATTTCTAAAATATTCACACACACTAAGTGATCAAACAGCACATTTCTAAAATATTCACACACAGTAAGTGATCAAACAGCACATCTCTAAAATATTCACACACACTAAGTGATCAAACAGCACATTTCTAAAATATTCACACACAGTAAGTGATCAAACAGCACATTTCTAAAATATTCACACACAGTAAGTGATCAAACAGCACATTTCTAAAATATTCACACACAGTAAGTGATCAAACAGCACATTTCTAAAATATTCACACACAGTAAGTGATCAAACAGCATATTTCTAAAATATTCACACACAGTAAGTGATCAAACAGCACATTTCTAAAATATTCACACATAGTAAGTGATCAAACAGCACATTTCTAAAATATTCACACACAGTAAGTGATCAAACAGCACATTTCTAAAATATTCACACAGAGTAAAAAAGTGATCAAACAGCACATCTCTAAAATATTCACACACAGTAAAAAAGTGATCAAACAGTACATCTCTAAAATATTCACACACAATAAATGATCAAGCAGCAGATCTCTAAAATACTCACACACATAAACAAACCAAAATATTTTTAAAATCACCAAACACTCCTTCACTCAACATTTATATTATTTCTGGGAGAGGGGACTCACCAAGATAAACATTCCTTCATGGCATAGAAATATGGAAACTTTGAGACCAGCACACAACATTGAGGGATGTAGCAATAAATAATGTCAGCATCAGTTGTGGTTTTAGCTCTACGATCTTGAAGCATGTAGGAAATTGTGCCATTAGTTTCCTAGAAAATACATAGTAAAAAACTGATATCATGCTAAAGGTAGGAAATTGTGCCATTAGATTCCTAAAAAATACATTGTCAAAAACTGATATCATGGTTAAGGTAGGAAATTGTGCCATAAGATTCCTAAAAAATACATTGTCAAAAACTGATATCATGGTTAAGGTAGGAAATTGTGCCATAAGATTCCTAAAAAATACATTGTCAAAAACTGATATCATGGTTAAGGTAGGAAATTGTGCCATAAGATTCCTAAAAAATACATTGTCAAAAACTGATATCATGGTTAAGGTAGGAAATTGTGCCATTAGATTCCTAAAAAATACATTGTCAAAAACTGATATCATGGTTAAGGTAGGAAATTGTGCCATAAGATTCCTAAAAAATACATTGTCAAAAACTGATATCATGGTTAAGGTAGGAAATTGTGCCATTAGATTCCTAGTAAACATAATAGTCAAAAACTGATGGTGCAAAGTTGTCATATAAAAAATGGACTGCACAAAAATATTTACAACAGCCCACAATATCAATGTCAAAATTATATTTTTTCAGACCAACTACAATATTTTATAACCATAAATTATTTTATTAAATTGAATTATTATATAGAAATGAAAAATCAACAAGTTTTTTTTTTTAAAACTCTGTTAAAGTTTTATAATGTTATTGTGTGAAAGTGTTATATTGCTATGAGATTGTAATGCTCTTTCTTATATAAAATTAAATGCTCAGATACCACATTGGCTATTGTATTAAAGACATACCTTTGTGAGCTTATATGGCTTGTAGAATGTCAGACAGGAGGCATAAGTCTTGTTACCAGAGACATCAGTTAGGACTAGGAAGTGGATATTGTTGTCTGGCTTATCTTGATAAACATGGGCATTGTCTGAAGACATAGTGAGAGGCTTATCTTAATAAACATGGGCATTGTCTGAAGACATAGTGACAAGCTTATCTTGATAAACATGGGCATTGTCTGAAGAAATAGTGAGAGGTTTATCTTAATAAACATGGGCATTGTCTGAAGACATAGTGACAAGCTTATCTTGATAAACATGGGCATTGTCTGAAGAAATAGTGAGAGGCTTATCTTAATAAACAAGGGTATTGCCTGAAGATATAGTGACAGGCTTATCTTGATAAACATGGGCATTGTCTGAAGACAAAGTGAGAGGCTTATCTTGAAAGACATGGGCATTATCTGAGGTGTTAATGGCAGGCTTATCTTGATAAACATCTCAAAGCATACAGTCGTATCTTTACATGCATGTGAATTGTCTGTGGATAAATTCTTATCTGTATGTATATGTGAACTGTCTGAAGCTAAAGTCTATTTTATTTGTACATTTGAATTGTCTGAGGAGATAATATCACAATTACCAACAAAATACTTGTATAGGAATATATGATCCCATCAATAATGAATTATCAACATAGAGTTTGAGATGTAGACACTAAATAAAACATGAAATTTACCACCATTTGAAATATGTCAGAATAATTTTATAACAAAATGTATAAAAATATGTTATCTATATCCCTGAATCCTAACATTTCACCAAAAAGTCAGCACTTTAAAAAAAAAATTTCAAATTGACAACATACTGACCAGGAAAGCAAAACATTGTGATTGTTTCAATGGCATCTTTAGATAAAGGCAGATCCAACACTGTCTTAGAGTTAGAGCTTGAAGACTCAGCATTGGCCAGTCGTTTCTTGATGACTGCTGGGTTAACAGAGACAGCTCGGTGAGGCTTGGCATTTTTGTGCTTAATCAGACAAAATTCCTCAGACTGGGACCTGTGATTGATATCAGATTTTTTTTTTTTAATATTATTGAAAAATCCATAAAATTTTAGCATGGCCAGTCAACACAATTCTTGGGCACTTTATCACCATATGCGGCCAGGTATCATGATGTGAAATACTGAGCCAGGTTTCATAAGGTGGAATTTTTTACCTCATCGTCCCTAATTATTAAGTCCTTTTTTACTAAAATATTGTTTATTTACCAAAAGAATGGTGACACAAGACTCAAAATATATTGGATAAAAATCGAACAATTCCCTCTTCAGATGTGTTGTAAAACATTTGCTCCCCTGAGAGTCTATTGGTTTTCACAAGAGACTCTGAAGATGTTGGCAGAAGGACCTAAGTATGAAATCTTATAACACAGTTGCTAACCTTAGAGTCTTCAAACTATGCTAACCTTAGAGTCTTGAAACTATTAGTTGTTACAATGGACTCTGGTGATGGAGGGTAAGTGGGATCTTCCATGAGATCAGGTTGGAAGACCAGCGCTTTTGATGCTGAGATTGCAGCAAGTACCTGAGCCTCATACTCATCATCAAAAATATTGTTCAGTAGGTCATCTGGGTCAGCATCCGTCTGACATATTTTCAAATACAATCAAGCATATGCAATTTACACTTAACTGACAATAAATGTATTAACACATTCAAGAATATGTGCATTTAATTTTACTGACAAAAGTTGATAACACGTGCAAGGAAATGCCAATCAATTTTACTAAGAAATGTATTTTTTCTAATTGATTAAGATCCGTGGCTCCCCCTATTCCTCTAAAAAATCTTTAAATTATGTTATTGGAAAGTACATTATCTGTCACAAATTTAACTTAATTTTTTTAAAGTTGGTTTTAAAGTTATTAAGTTTTTAGTGCCTCCAGTAAAATTTGGAAAACCTGATTAAAACATTTAGAAATTTAGAGAGCTACCGAGGCAACCTTCAAAAATCAGAATACAAACTACACATAACCCATTGATTAATGGTGTGTATAATATTACTTTATGCTTTAACAGAATTAACTTATATCTGAATTAATCTTCAAACTAAGACACTCACAATATCTTTACGAGCTGGAACAAGACCTGTATTTTCATCCAGTCCTACAACAAGCATAAGTTCAGCAAACCTATTGTACAGTGTCAAGGTTGTTCCGCGTATAGAGTCAGAGGATTTTTCAGACATGTTTGGGGATTTTGAATGCAATTATTTTTGTGATGTTTCTACATTCAGTTGTCTTCACCATGGGCTCACTGATTACTGAAAAGAAAAATAATTAAATTAAGCAAAAATAACATAGGCTAGTAATCCTACTTTACTTACTTTATTTTATACAACAATATATTGTCATTGCAGAGTAGAAAAGCTACAGAAGTAGTAAGTAGGCTCAGCAAAATTTAATAATTCTTTATTTTTATTATTATGTCATAAAATAAGATAATTATTAATCCAATTTAAAAGGTCTCTAAACATAACAAAATAAACTTGAGTTCTAGGCCAGTAGGCCTACTGGTCTCTTAATCGAGATCCGAGATAAACATGACATTTTACCAAAACATCATTTTAAAAGTAAGAAATCCATACTAAATTATTTTACTATTAAACATATTAATCAACGTTAAACAAGTTTAACTTTGCTAAATTCAGAAAAGAGAAAATTTCTTTGTTAGAGTAATTTATTTTTGCATTAACATTTTAACAAAAATTCTAATAATCTTTTATATTACATTTTTTACTGGGGCTTGGCCTGCTAGCACTGATGCGAAAAACTAATTATCACAAGGTACACATCAGACAATTGAATCGCAATTTTAGAAAACATGCATTTAATTCACACTTGTCTTGATTTAGTGTACATTCGTGACTATACAAATTTTAAAAAAAATTAATATTAACTCCATGACTTTCAATGCTCTTTTCAGAGATAAAATGGAAAAATTACATATCAGAATAGAAGACATACAGGCTATAATGCTATACGGCTATACTATACTATACTGACTATAGCCTTTTGATATCCTATGCTTATGGCTTATGGCTTTAGTATTCCGTTACACTTAAATTGACTTAAAATTATTAGTGAAGACTCAGGCTGACCTCTGAGGGAAGAAAAAGAAATTGCTGGTTAACTTTCCTATATTTTGGCCAGGCTTATTATTCACGTAACAGCAAAATTCTAAATTTCCAATAACTCTGGTCTGTGAGAAGGCTTGATTATGCTTAGTGTGTAATAAAAGGAAATAATATTATTAAGGACAAAGTATGGGAAAAGCTGCAAAAAAAGGAAGCAGCAAAACTTCTAACATATTTCCTTTTACCGAATCAGATTGAAGTCATTGCCTTATTAGCATGAAATACAGCTGTAAAATCATATATTATTAATTATGCCTAAACATCTTGATTCATAATAAAGTATTTAAGTTAAAGTATAGTTATTGGGTTCTAAAAAAAGTTGAGGTGATTTCGGGCACTCTCGATCCGTGATATTCACTGCTACAAAAAGCAAACTTTACTACACTTACATTACGCTTAATTAATTAAGCTTTCATATTATAATTAAAATTAGCACATTTGCTTCTTTTATAAATAAATAAATATATATATTTATATATATATATATTATATATATTTCTTGTTGCTGTTATTTTTAAGCCACATACAAAGCCAAAAAGCCAAACTTTTCAAAGGCCAACGTTTTATGAAAATATTCAACAGTGAAAAAAAAATGTCATAAAATTCTTAGGAAATATCAATAGGTATGGAAAACCTTCAATTAAAAAAAAAACAAAAACAATGATATGAATGTAGCATCTTAGTACAGAATTTGTCTAAAGACAATGCAGTCCCTCTATATTGTAATCCTCTTATAGTTCTCTTGGAAATAACATTTTAATAATTTTAAGTTTTATTTTTACTTTGTAAATCATTTTTATTCGTTTTTCTTTGTACCATTCGCTGGCGAAAGCTTTTAATAGTAGAGTCACGTTTGCTGTTTTGTTTATTATATTTTTCAGGTTTCACCTGTGCTTTGGCTATATAAGAAAGCTATTTATATTAATATTAAAAACGTCATAGTCATATTATTTTGTTTCAAACTGTACTGATCGAAAGCATTTTGAGTCATTACATCATGATTTTACCTTGCATAAAATAAAGTTCATATTTGTAGCTCTAATTTTTCTTATTATTAAAAAAAGATAAAAACATTAGCTAATTGCAGCTAGGCATGAAGAATATTTAATTGATCTTTTTTAAAAATATAAATTTTCTTAATTTGTCTACTTAAACCAATTTTCTTTCATCGTAGTTTAAATAAGCTTTAATTTTAACCTCCCTTGAAATTTGGTAGCCAAGCAACCATTGGCAATTAAAGATGGCGTCCTCTGAAACAGGTTTGGTTTAAAAAACAGTCTTGAATAAAAATTTAAAAAAAAAAAAACTTTATTTAATCAGTTATGATTAAAGTGTCTTGAACAATAATTATTTGACAACTTAGATGTTTAACCTGCTAAATTTTAAAATAATCCTTTGTAAGATCTTATTCGTTTATTATTATGTAATGCATGCATCTACTTACTGCCTTACTACTTACTGGGGACCGGGGAAATTTCAAATTATGAAAAAGTAAAAGCGTCTATTGACTTTTCAAGACTATTGGTAATTTACTACAAATATCTTCTATGGACCTATTTGTAGTTAACTACCAATAGCTTCTAGAGAGCTATTGGTAGCTCAGCTAATCAAATCAAAACAGTAGGGGCAGGGGGTTAGGGTTAAGGTCTCTTGGCTTTCATAGGAAAAGCTTTACAAAATGTTCATGGAAATAAAGCTCTTTAAATATAATTTTAAACTGCTTTGAACTGCCTGAGTAAAGTGATTTAATTCTTATTTTAAATGACTTTTAGCTTTATTTAATTGATATTACTAACTTTATAATGATAATCTATTTTCTTTACAAATGACAGTACAAAGGCTTGACATTTTAGCCCAGCCTCGATCACATCATCCACAGTACAGGCAAAACAGGTGAAATTTATTCCAACAATTTTGGTATAACCCATTGAAAGATGATTTATTTTACAACTTGTTAATGTTACCAAACAAAAAGTTACCATATACATTAGATTATAATATTAAATGGTTACTTTTTTTACATGTATGTGTAGACGGTCAGTGTATTGGGTAGATAAGGAGCCACCAAGAGGAGGACCAGAAGGGCACACTGTTATTGGTGAGCAGAATGATTGAGCTTTATAAGATTATAAATATGAATTCTCACAGCATAGCAAATCATCCAGACTTTAAAAAAAGACTTGTTAACTTAAGGCAAAATAATATTTTTTTTTGTCTACAACAAAAACATAATTTCATTTTTTAGTGTTCGTTCTAGCAGGATTATGAATAAGCCTTTTGTAGAAAAGAACAGAATAATACTTAAGTGAATGTTACATTGAAGGAATATGAAAACTATGACCTCAAAATAAATGTGTTGTTGAAAATAACTTATCTGTCTCCATAGATGCATCACCGAGAGTTCATGAGCTAGCGAAACACAAAACTGCTGATCAGTGGAAACCTGACAGGTGAGTATGCATGACATAAACCATTGATGAAAACCTAACATGTCAATATACATGACATAAACCATTGATGAAAACCTAACAATGTCAATATCCATGACATAAACCATTGATAAAAACCTAACATGTCAATATACATGACATAAACTATTGATGAAAACCTAACAATGTCAATATACATGACATAAACCATCAATAATTATAGCATAACATTTGCACTCTGAATGTTTGTTGATGCGTCAAGTGTCGAAAATAGCTGCACAATTTTTAATGTTGATGCGTCAAGTGTAAAAAATAGCTGACCAATTTGTAATGTTGATGCGTCAAGTGTCAAAAATAGCTGACCAATTTGTAATGTTCCAACTGACTGGAGAACAGCGCATGTCGATTCAATCGACAAAAAGGGAATAATTATGACCCTGCCAACTATCCCCCTGTATCCCTCACGAGCGCAGTGTTCAAGCTATTGGAACACATAATCGTAAGTGTTGTCATGAATCATCTTGAAAGCCACAACATACTCAATGACTGTCACCATGGCTTCCAAGTCAACAGATCATGTGAGAACCAACTCTTTGAATTTGCTGAAGAATGGATGACCAATTTGGAGAACAGCAAGCAAACTGATGTGCTTCTCAAAGGCATTTGACTGTGTCAATCATAGTTTTCTATTGCGCAAAATGAAGAGATATGGGATCCAAGGCACTACCAAAACATGGATCTCTAGCTTCCTCAGCGACCAATGCCAGGCAGTAGGGGTAGTTGGCACAACCTCCTCCTTTGTCGGTGTTAAGTTAGGGGTCTCCCAGGGCTGGGTACTGGGCCCCTGTTTGTTCCTAAACATATATCAATGACCTCTCAAGCAAGACTGTTTGTAGAGGACACGGCGGTGTATAGGACGATCACCAACAATTCTGACCAGGACCTCAATCAGTTAGCAGAGGGGCTGATGAGCTGGGGCATGGAATTTCATCCCGCCAAGTGCCAGACCCTGTCAGTCTCCAGAAGCAGATCCCCTCTACACCTCTCTTATGAATTGCATGGGCATATTCTTGAGCCAGTTTCCTCCGTTTGGTACCTAGGTGTTACCATTCAAAGAGATGTCCGCTAGGATGAGCACACTAACAACATGTGCAATCGGGCCAACAAGACCCTTGGGTTCTTAAGGCAAAATCTGAAGATTGGCAACTCAAGCATGAAAGAAAAAGCCTATAAAGCCTTTGTCCGTCCGCTTTAGAGTATGCATCTACAGTCTGGGACCTATCTACCCAGAAAAGCATCGACATTTTGGAGGCGGTCCAGCAATGGGCAGCTTGCTTTGTCCTGAACTGCTACAGAAACACCTCAAGTGTTGGCAGCATGCTAGAAACACTGGGCTGGTCACCACTGGAAGAACGACACCGACTACCTAGGCTCACCATGTTGTACAAGATAAAAAATTGGCTGATCCACTGCTTCAGTATGGAACAGAAACACGTACAACTTCCCCCTAGACAGCAACGAGGCCACGACAGGCAGTTCCAGCAAATAAAAACAAGAACTCAGTACAGGAGCTCCTCATTTCTGCCAAAGACAGTAAGTAATAATGGACTGGAACAAGCTTCCAAAAGTAACAGTGAGGCAGCTACATTTGTGTCTATTGCCTCCTGTCTTGCAACCCCCAGTTCATAATACCACTGCTGAGTAGCCCTTGCAACCAATGAAGTATCCCCTTGAGAACCATGCACAGTAACATCACAAACCCCTCTGACGCATAGGATCAAAAATGATCAATTCATTGATCGTGGGCCCTCAAAATATAGAAGAAGAAGATGTTGATGTGTCAAGTGTCAAAAATAGCTGCACAATTTGTAATGTTGATGGTAGTGTAAACATTTTACTCAAAGATGTTTTTTTAAAATATTTTAAGCCTAATTTATTATAGCTGCAAAGTTCACTGAATGTGTGTAGTTTCCATACAGGCCACACAGCACTCTTAATGTGTGTTGATTTCGGCTGTTTAGATAGTAACTGCTTACGTAATGAGTTTAGTAATATCCCTGGAAATGCTCTGAACTCAAATATGGCACACCAGTTTAAGATCACAGACCCTTATGGTCCAAAAAGGAAAAAAGGATTTATCTGCATGAATTACCTGTAAGTCTAGATTGTGATTTGTGTTGTGACCTAGATTGGTGTGAATGTTGGGTAAGGGGAGTTGTGGATTGTGAAAGTGTTTTGTGAGTTGTTGATCGTGAGGTCAGAGCGTGAAGTTAGTCCATGGTGTGGAATGTTAGTGTAGGCTGAGTTGTTTTGTGTGGTAATATAAAATGGGAAGTGTGTTAGCTAGACGTCAGAAGAAAGGCAGAAGAGTAACAGAAGAATTGTTAGTCGTCAAAAGTTATCAGTCAAGAGTTTGTCGAGTATCGATAAGAGCGAGTGACACGTTAGTCGAGAGAGTAGTGCTAGGAGAGTGGATAGTTGGTAGTTGGACTGATGTGTGTTCCACGCACCATAGTATGTTGAATAGCAGTGTCCTGTTTTGTAACGTATGCAATAAATTATTATATTGTTACACTGGACCTTGTGTTTTATGTGAGAGAGAGATTCATGCACCCTAGAAAACGTAGAAGTAGTCAACCATAAGATAAACAAAGATGTAACATTTCAAGTATTGATGAAGGTCTCAAGTTATTAAGTTAAAGTCATAACAATTTGAAATCAATGGAGCACAAAATGCCTATCAATTAATTGTAAATGTTTTGGAAAGGTTTGCACAATTATATATTTTTACTGCCATAAAAGTTCCAGTAAAACCAGTTGTCCTACAGGCTGAAGAGTGATGGAAAATTCATATATTTTTAGACTAAATTTGGTTTAGATGATTTTTTTCCCCAAAACTATTTCAGAGCCAGTGCTTCATGGCCCGTGTCCGACAGTGCCAAGTCAAGCTCCGCCTCCTCAAGAATACTGCAGCTGAGTGCACATCGAAACCCTCATCCTGAATACAGTTTTGATAGAAGTCCAGAATGGCAGGTCAATAGGTCAACCCTATCTGCTAGCTCAACCCCACGTGTTGAGAAACTTGCAACCCCAAAACGTCGCCTTGAGACATATTCATATCATGACCCATATTGGGGTTACTTGTAAGTAATTGGGGATATTTTTAAGTAATTGGGGTTACTTGTAACTAGTTGAGGATACATGTAAGTCATTGGGGATACTTGTAAGTAATTGAGGATACATGTAAGTAATCAGGGATACTTAAAATTAATTGGGGATACATGTAATTAATTGAAGTTACCTGTAATTAATTGAGGATACTTGTAATTTTTTTTAACTGAACAAAATGTGTGCATTTAAGTCCCTTCAAATTGGCCAAATCTTCATTTAAGCCCCTTTAAGTATGGTAGCAGGTATATTTTATGTATTTATTTTCAAGTACAAGTATCTTGGATACTGAACATTTTAACAAATCAACAACAATATGTCAAAGTAACTAACCAATTATCTCTAACCAGAGACCACCATCTGGGCACCACAAGGCTGCGTTCTCTCTCCTGTCCTATATACAATATATACAAATGATATTCAAAGCTCAAGCAACACTGTTCCAATCTTAAAATTTGCTGATGATACCACCATTGTTGGCTTAATATCTGAAGGAGAAGGTTTATACCGCAACTTAGTTACAAGCTTTATCAATTGGTGTGATGAAAATTTTCTCCAGTTGAATGTCTCAAAGGAAATGGTTGTTGATTTCAGGAGGGGGAAATACCAGATTACAGATCTCAACATAAAAAATCAAAGTGTAGAGAAAGTGGAGGCATACAAGTACTTAGGTGTCACCATTAATAATAAGCTAACATGGCATGAGCACGGTCAAAGGCTGTATACGAAATTCAACCAAAGACTGTTCTACCTAAATAAACTGTAAAATTTTGGCATAAACAAGCAAATCATTAACTTATTCTACAGTGCAACAATTGGAAGCCTACTTAATTTCAGTATTACCTGCTGGTGTGGGAATTCAACATCTGATATTAAACACTGCATAAACCGACTAATTAAGAAATCTAGGAACGTAACACAAACTAAACATCCTTCACTTGAAGAACTATTCTCAGAAAGATTTTTTGTAAAACTAAACACATTTTGAATGATACATCCCACCCTCTTCATCACAAATACTTAGGATCGGGCCATTTGGGACGAATTCTTTCCATCAGGGCGAGGACTGACAGATATAAAAATTCTTTTGTTCCCCAATGTGTACGAATTTACTGGCATGCTTCCACTGAAGTCACACATCTTAATGAGAATTAATAAGTCCCCGATTTGGCTAAGAGAACTCACTGAATGGCCGTTTGAAATAATTTATTATAAATGTCTTGCGTTCAAGTTGTTTTATTTATGTGCTGAAAATGTATAATGCAATCAAAAAACATTTCCATTTATTTGGATCAATAAAAGAATCTGATCTTATCTTATCTGATTTAATCAGTCTCCTAAAATTCACATCATTTATTTTTTTCATTTATCCAGTCATTCATTCCTTGTGGGCCCATCTGCGTTCTTTCACATATTAACTTTTGAGTTTATGATGGACCTACTAGCAATGTCAGCTATTCATCAAATCTCATGTCAACCATGTCATTTGATTTAATTAGCATAGTCCAGGTTTTCAAGCTTTGAGGTCAGCGTCTATTGTATCGTGGCCTCTTTTCTTGAGTAGTTTGCACTGTGTGCCAATCAGTGGCCTCTTTTCTTGAGTAGTTTGCACTGTGTGCCAATCAGTGGCCTCTTTTCTTGAGTAGTTTGCACTGTGTGCCAATCAGTGGCCTCTAGACATAACTGTGTTGATAGAATGCATCCCTGATCAATCCCAGTCTCAACTTTGAAAGGTTCAGTAATTTGATCTTTGGTGAAAATTCTTTGTTGAAATTTCTCAGAGTGATTTGAAGTTTTGGGGAAGGCCAAAGTGTTTGAGTACATTGCAAATTGACTCTCATTTTAGGCTGCTAAATGTGTTTTTGTTGCCTAGGGTCGTGTCCATTCTTACACTCACATTTGTCCATCCCTTCACTCACAGCATTGGTCCATCCTTCCACTCACAGGATTGGTCTACCCTTTCATTCACAACATTTGTCCATCCGTTTACTCTAGGCATTGGTCTATAATAATTGTTAACCTACCTAAAATATAAAAATGGTTAACTTACCTAAAATCAGAAGGTATATTGGAAAAGAAAACACAAAATGAACCACAGAATAATTTATATACATAAATTTATCAATTATTATTAAGTTGAAAGGATGAATTAAAACAAAAATTGACAATCAACCATAACAAATAATATGCCTATATACTTTGGGCCTACTATCTCATTTTAGACAGTCCTCTCTTCTCCACTCTTCTCCGTGGGTTGTTTGGATATGCATCAAGTCTTTTAAGGACATTTCAATACAGCTACTGACATTTGTTTAATATTATATTTTTTAAGCTCTCCTATTTCTGAAAATGCTTTACGAGCAAGTTGTTCAGCCAGAGTGGAGTCCCTATCCCATCATAAAGACTATCACAAGGTGAAGTAACACATTTCCTGTTTGTTAATTTGTCACACTACCACACACAAAATCAAGTCTTTGAAATAAAGAGGAATTTTAAATATAAATAATTTAAGGAACAAAGTTTTCATTTGCTCTAAAATTCCATTTGTTTTGTTCCTGAAGTGATGCTGCTGCCTTTGACTTTGAGAGAAATTAACAGATTGATTTAAAAAATGAGACTGATAGTCGCTAAATAAATAAATTTTGTCCATTTGATTGATTTGATAGTATGACATGCTATAATAATAATGTTGATACTAACATGCAAATATGGATAGAGACTTTGAATATGTGACACAAAAATGTTTTTGAAGCTGTTAACTGTACAGCAATTTCAGACCATTATTACTGTATACACTTCAATATGACCATTTTATTCATTGAACTTAGGATTTCAAGGATGCAAGATCAATTCAGTGGCATGTTTCTGATGAAGCACTTGCAGCGATTGCCTCCCTTAGACTACAGCAGTTGTCTCGCCCACCACCAAGGGTGCTGAAGAAAGAGGATTATGACCCTTACAGGATACCCTCCAGTGCCTTAAGGGCACAGACAACACCCAGACTAGATGAACTGGCGATGCCCATTCCACGAAAAGTTCGGACAAAAAGAGTCATTTAATTATAGACTAGACTTATTTATTTGCCACAGTCTTAAGGACATTAATTTGATACTTCAAGAAACGTAGATGATGATCAAATATTCGTTTCAGTTTGTGAGCAATTGATGGTGGCCACAGTCTTTAATCTGTTTAAAAATTGTATCTTAAAATCTTCTTATTTATTATGCACCAAAAACAACTTTAGATTTCAAAATCATTTCTATTTGACAAAGGAAGAGCATTTTATGAGGATCTGTTTAATTTATTCATGTTTTGTTTAGATTGTGTTTAAATATTGTTTGTTTCATTAAATCATGTTGGGGGGTCAAACTTTTTCAAGGCTTCTGTTTGTATTGTGTTAAATATTAATTGTTTCATAAAATCAGTTTTGGGTTCAATATTTTTTAAGGCTTATCACTTATTATTTGGATCATTTTAAAATATTCTTTTAAAGACTCATGTTGAGCACCTAAGTATTAATTATAAAGCTCTGTAATATTTAGCCATATATTGCCTTATGTTGCTGATCAAAGTTTAGCCATATATTGCCTTATGTTGCTGATCAAAGTTTAGCCATATATTGCCTTATGTTGCTGATCAAAGTTTAGCCATATATTGCCTTATGTTGCTGATCAAAGTATTTACTCTGAAATGTTTAGCCATGTATTGCCTCATGTTGCTGATATATTTATTGTGAAATGAAGTGTAAGCTTTTATGTCATACTTATTTCAAGCATGGATTGTGGGTAATATGTATGTCAAATGTGCCTCATGTCACTTTCATATCACCTTCTCAAAATTTAGATAATAATTGAAGGACTGCATTCAAGCTTTGGAAATTCCTTACTCAAGAGAACATTTAAATAATCATATTTGCAATTAAATAAATTTGCTAAAAAATATTTGTATTTGAAATAACAATTCTTACTTCACTGCTAGACAAAAAAATTTTGTCCCCCCTAACTATCAGATTCATCTATATCTAATCTGATACATAGGTCATTACAATGTCGTTTTTTTTAGTAGACAAACCATGTTTTAAATGCTGTGTATACAAAAATATTAACACATGTGTATTTGCTCAAAGATCAAATAATGAGATTGACATTTGTAAACCTTTCTTTAAATTTGTTCTCTAAGACAAAATCTGTGATATTAAAACTGACGCCAGTAACCCACAGCATTAATTTAACTCAAGAGGTCTTCTCTAAAAGTTATACAATATAATGTATTCATACATTTAGAATTTATGCCTGTGGCATAATTTTAATTAAATGCCATCTATCCATGACTTTTGCTAATATTTGATATCTGCATTTGACTTGTAAAAGATTATACAACATGTAAAAAATCTACCAGTTACATTTAATAGCCTATACATTGCTCCTAAATATTTTGATATTAATATTTTAACTCCTTACCTCCTGTGTTCCCAAATGTATTAGGACCATTATGCTATAAATAGCCTTTTCAAAAATAAGTATTTATATTTTTTTAAAGTTGGGGTAACCCTTATTTATATTCCACTTATAAATTTCAACAAAACCGATAAATTAGCACATCATTTATTACATATTTTGTTCCTGCTACATTAGCTTGTACAGATGAGATTTGTTTTATTTTGGGCAATGTTCTTTATAACTATTACTTTTTACTTCAGTAAAAAAAAATTGTAAAAAGATGACATTTATAATTGTTTCTATATTACAAGGTGAAATTACATTTACATACAGTGTCATTATATTATAAGTGCCATTAAATGTATATAATTTGCCATTATATTAACATAAGGTGTCATTATAGTTATATAAGGTGCCATTACATTTATATAAGGGGCCAATATATAAATTTAAGATTTTTATAAAGATTTTAGTTCAGTTATTTTAAATGACATCCTTATTATACATCATGATATGTTGAATTTAACTAGACCAGTATCTTGGTCATTACACTGAAAGTTAGTTGGTCAGACCTAAACCAGTATTAAGGTCATTACACTGAAAGTTAATTGGTACAACCTAAACCAGTATTAAGGTCATTACAATGAAAGTTAATTGGGCTGACCTAAACCAGTTACAAGGTCATTACACTGAAAGTTAGTTGGTCTGACCTAACCAGTATTAAGGTCATTACAATGAAAGTTAATTGGTCCAACCTAAACCAGTATTAAGGTCATAACACTAAACGTTAGTTGGTCCGACTTAAACCAGTATTAATGTCATTACAATGAATGTTAATTGGTCCTAAATAAACCAACTTTAAGGTCTTTACATTAAATACACAACGAAGCCTTGATGCATCCCACTTTTCTCCAGTAATGTTTAAGAATAATTTTTTTTCAAGTCAATAGTGATTTATTTATTTATAGTTTTACAATTTTTTTATTCCACATTACTGCACATTCATTTTACCTTTCCATTTGCACATGTCTTGTTAGCTTCAATCTGCACATGTCTTGTTACGTTCAATCCATGCATGTCTTGTTAACTTTAATCTGCTTATGTTTTCAATTCATTTTCAGAAATCTTAAAAGGGATAAATCCAATGAAATTAAAATTAATATCTCTTTAGAATCCATTTGGAATTAGATGATTGCCTGAAGTTTATTTTAACAATGATTTTGCTTTATCAAAACATTGAGCAGTTTTCTGATTTGCTGAACCTTTGATTTGGTGCATTAACCTAAAAAACATGAATCAATAAATCACAGCAATCAGTTTGCTCCCAAATCTCCACGACCATTATAATTGTTATGGACCTCACCCAGTGCTCATATTTATTATTTCATTAATAGTAATTTCTTTATTAAATAGGAATTAATTGTTTCTAATTAATTATTAATGTTTTTAGAAGTATTGCTTGGCTTAGTGAACTGTAAACATTTTTATCATTTTGAAAACATTGAAATAATAAATTGTTTCAATTTTTGTACATTCATTTTCCGTTCACATGAAATAATAAATTGTTTCTTCATTAGTACATTCATTTTTGTTCACAAGTCATTAGTTCTCTGTATATTTTCATTTGGGAAATTTTCATTTGCCCTACATTTTATGATGGTTATAAGTGGGTTACTGGGATTTTTATCTGCACATAGATGTTATTGTGTTGCACTTTACACATGTTAAAATGAGGCTGTGATGAGTTGGCCTGTGCTGTGCTCCTTTGAGGTGCAATAAAGGTGTTAAATATATCTGGCTTTTTATATCTGGCTTTTGGCTCTTATAAAGAAATATGAAATGTTTTGTTTTTTGTTTGTTTTTTTAAATATATGTTTTAACTTAAATAATTAGACTTTTAAAATTACTTGGCTACTTTAGAATATTCAAATTACTTGACTACTTTAGAGTACTAAAATACTTGACTACTTTTATATTAAAATTACTTTATATTAGAGTAGTAAAAATACTTTACTAATTTATTGTATTAAATTACTTGACTACTTTAGAGTATTAAAATTACTTGACTACTTTAGAGTATTAAAAATACTTGATAATTTTAGAGTATGAAAATTAATGTTTATTTAAGGACCGTGATGAAGTTAACAGAATTGAGACATAAGATGGCCATAACAAGCAATCACTGGCTTGCCATCTAAATGTTCGGGGTCAAATCAGTATTGGGTTTTCAATGTATTTAAAGATATCTAAAAAAAAAAAAAATTTTTTAAAAATCCTTTTGTAGATATCACATAGTTTACCAACGTTATTTGAATATATTAAGTCATAGAGTGTAACTTTAGCCTTTTTTGGTCATGTGATAAAAAATATTAACCCATAGACTGTAACTATAATGCTAGCCTTCCGTTGGTCATGTGATCAAATATATTACAACGCCAAATACAAACATCTTGGCTGTCTTCCCTGAAACCAAAAAATGTTGTGATGTTGTCACAAGGATTTATGACAAAAAAATCTGTGTCATTCTTGTCACAAGGCCTAATTCCAACATAATGTCTTTCTTTGCTTAAGACCAAAAATAAAGTGTCACCACAAGGACTAATTCCAACTACCATAGTAGTGTCTATTCTGTTATAAGGCCTAACATTAACTAATGTAGTGTCTTTCCTGTCACAGAGCCTAATTCAATCATTTTCAATTTCATTATTACTGAATATTAAAGCTTGGATTTTAGGTCTTAAGAATAAGTGTGAAAATACGTATTTGACAATACATGAACTAGATCCCTAGCTTGAGAAACACTGCACAGCCAAACATTAAATGCCTTTGATAGGAATATGTTGACCTATGATGAACTAGATCTCCAGTTTGAGAAACACTGCACAGCCAAACATTAAATGCCTTTGATAGGAATATGTTGACCTATGATGAACTAGATCTCCAGTTTGAGAAACACTGCACAGCCAAACATTAAATGCCTTTGATAGGAATATGTTGACCTATGATGAACTAGATCTCCAGTTTGAGAAACACTGCACAGCCAAACATTAAATGCCTTTGATAGGAATATGTTGACCTATGATGAACTAGATCTCCAGTTTGAGAAACACTGCACACCCAACCATTAAATGCCTGTGGTAGGAATATGTTGACCTATGATGAACTAGATCTCCAGTTTGAGAAACACTGCACACCCAACCATTAAATGCCTGTGGTAGGAATATGTTGACCTATGATGAACTAGATCTCCAGTTTGAGAAACACTGCACACCCAACCATTAAATGCCTGTGGTAGGAATATGTTGACCTATCAAGTTACTTCTTACATATTGACAAAATAAATGTCAAGAAAAGCTTGACCTCAATCGGAAAGTCACACGTTTGGCATTGAGTTTCTGGCCGTGGTCACGTGACAATGATCAAATTGCTGCACCATTGTTGTGACTACAGCTTTAGAATTATCGTGTTTTTTTTTTAATAATTAATTTTTGTTTAAGGATATTTATTCATTAAGTGTTTTTGTGGAAATAACTTCTCAACTGCAAGACGTTAAAAGCAAACAAAGCCAAGGTTTTTAAATGTGATGTTTGTATAAATTAGTTCAAAGCTAGGGAAATATTTTATGGAGCCTGGTTCAGATGCTCATTACTACAATACAGGTCAGATACTCATTGCTACCGAACAGGTTCAGAGAATGGCAAGATCAGGTTTGACGTTTATGTCTGGTGTTTTAACTCTCATTCTGTCCATGTCAGTGACAGGAATTTCTTCTGACGTACTTACTTCTCTGTTTAGAACAGGAGATGTTTGTGATGTTGATGAGCTGCAAACAAAAGGATGCATGTCTGAATTATCGGGCAAGTCTTCGATGCTGTTGTGTGCTTCCACGTGTCTGCTAAGCCATGACTGTGAAGGATTCAGCTTTCAGAGAGAATCAAAGGGATGTTTCCTTCGCGAGCATTGTCCTGGTGTTAGGACATCCTCATGTCCCCCAGACGACTCAGGCTTGAGTCATTACATCAGACATGGCGACCGTGACAGCTGTGAAAATGGTGGATTCTGGGATATGAGCAAGCAGGCGTGTAGTTGCATTCGATCATTTGTTGGGTATCGATGTGAAAGACGTCCCGAGAGTTGTAGAGAATTATTCGAATACGGCTATTCCGGGAAAAGAGTTCCTACCCATATAGCGAAGAGGGACATTCCATCAACTCCATTTTTCACGTACTGTTCTCAGCAACAAGGGGAACCTATTCTATATGTAGCATATTATACTGGAGCTCTTAGGTTCGACAGAAATTGGGCAGAATATGTCATCGGATTCAGGGACAACCAAAGTGGGGCAGAGGATTTCTGGATTGGGTTATCGAACTTACGATACCTTACTTTCGATCAAGGACTTCACGATTTCACAATAAGAGTAACATTATCAACAACTACCGACCAATCGTCATTCGCAATCTTGTACCAAAACTTTACCGTTGGTAACGCCACATCCAAATACAATTACCGTTATTCTAATTGGGTTGCCACAAAAAACGGACCGCTGAGCTCAGTGAGTGAGCTGAAGAACTGTCTGACAGCAGGCCCTGATGGTAGGGGCTTCTCTACGCCTGATGCTGACAATGATGCCGACAACCATCCAGACAGTTGTCCGGGCATGACACGGTCGGGTTGGTGGTTCTATCTGTGTGAACGTAACCTTGACTGGTGCAACCCGTTCGGGCGAATGCTTACCTTCCCAAATGAACCTCCTCCACCATCTTGTATTAAACTCGCCGGGTTTGATGCAGCAAAGTTATCAGCCAACAGAGTGACAGTTGAGATGTACTTGACAGACCATTCGGCTGTCTAAAGAGGCAACACAGGGTGACAGTTGAGATGTACTTAACAGACCATTCGGCCGTCTAAAGAGGCAACACAAGGTGACAGTTGAGATGTGCCTAACGGACCATTCAGCTGTCTAAAGAGGCCACCTAGAGTGGTCACAACAACAGTTGTCCTGTTGAACGCAGCCATCGTGGTTGGACGCAGCCATCTTAATCCACATTTAAAAGTCTTGTAAAGAGCACTAAGAGACAAAAAATGGAAAAATTGTTTGGGGTTGGAGGGGGGGGGGGGTTGACTTATTACTGACCAAAAGCTTTAAATGAAAACACATTTTGTTAAACAAGAAAACAATTTGAAAATTGTGAATATTGAATCTTTATTTAACAACATGATATTTCTTCAAGTGTGAACTAAAAAAGGATTCAATCAAATAAAATCATTTTTCACTGCTTCATATGTGTATCTAAGTAGGCATGTGTGTATACAACATATGTGAATTTCTGTGTGTGTTTGTTTTTAGCTCAATATTTGTTAAATTAAAATAAATGACACGGTCACATTGAATGGACCAATGAAATTCTCCGTAGTTAAAATATTTGGAATCATTCCAATGAATAAATAAGCCAGTGTTAAAAAAATAGAGTATTTCTATTTGCTTTAGCACCCCCAACCCACGCTTATAGTTTAACAAGAGTGTTTGGTTAGACACAGTTAACATGACAAGAGTGTTTGGTTGGACACAGGTAAAATGACAAAGGTGTTTGGTTGGACACTGGTACAGTGACAAAAGTGTTTGGTTGGACACAGGTAAAATGTCAAAGGTGTTTGGTTGGACACAGGTAAAATGACAAAGGTGTTTGGTTGGACACAGGTAAAATGACAAAGGTGTTTGGTTGGACACAGGTAAAATGACAAAGGTGTTTGGTTGGACACAGGTAAAATGACAAAGGTGTTTGGTTGGACACAGGTACAATGACAAGAGTGTTTGGTTGGACACAGGTGCAATGACAAGAGTGTTTGGTTGGACACAGGCAAAATGACAAAGGTGTTTGTTTGGACACAGTTACAATGACAGTTACAATGACAAAGGTGTTTGGTTTGACACAGGTAAAATGACAAGAGTGTTTGGTTGGACACAGGCAAAATGACAACGGTGTTTGTTTGGACACAGTTACAATGACAGTTACAATGACAGTTACAATGACAGTTACAATGACAAAGGTGTTTAGTTTGACACAGGTAAAATGACAAGAGTGTTTGGTTGGACACAAGAACAATGACAAAAGTGTTTGGTTGGACACAGCTACAATGTTAAAGGTGATTGGTTGGACACAGGTACAATGGCAGGTAAATCAAATGCTATTTTAAAAATAAACTCCTCAACATTAAAATAAAATTACAGATGACATTCCCATTAAACAAACTATATATCCATATTGTAAAAATAAAAGGATAGCATAGTCATAATTACAAGGAATGAAATAGCGTTACCATGGCGACCAGGCACCATGTGAGTGGGTGTAGTTACCATGGCGACCAGGCACCATGTGAGTGGGTGTAGTTACCATGGCGACCAGGTACAATGTCAGTGGGTGTAGTTACCATGGCGACCAGGCACCATGTTAGTGTGTGTAGTTACCATGGTGACCAGGTACCATGTTAGCAAGAATAGATTTCATTCTGGAGTTGGTGTCATCCGGTGCGTTTAAGTCATAGTGTCCACCCCTCCCCCCCCCCCCTTCCCTTCCAAATTCCGTACCTGAACCGAATAATTCTTATCAGATCTTACAGATTCGATTTGATTATTTTTTGTAACATGTGAAATTCCTAAAGCAACAAAAGACATGCAGGAAGAAATCATGTAATTTTAGTTTAAAGCGTTGAGAAATACAACAGGACTTTTTTATTGAAACACTAGCTGGGCCAACTCAGCCCATTGGCGCGCGTAACACACTGGTAGATGTGTTTATAATAATAAATCCAGTTGGCGCTCCATATATCCACCAATACTTAGTTGTATTGACTCTGTATAGTCCCAATACTTTACTAAGTACCTTTTAGAAATACCTGCTAAAATAGAGAAGGAAGTTTTTGGAGAATATGTCATTTTGTGAGGAAAGGGTGCGTATGAAAAAAGGAAGCCGTGAATGAGAGTGCATCATGGTGCGCAATCCAGGCGGACAACACCCACCCAGGATTTATTGTAAGTTACAACGTTACCGTCTAAACTTAAACTTAACGATCTTCAAAAATTGAAATTATATTAAAAACTACTACCTTCATGTGATTGCTCTGTCTTGTGGAAGCCTGCTCTGTCTTGTGGAAGCCTGCTCTGTCTTGTGGAAGCCTGCTCTGTCTTGTGGAAGCCTGCTCAGTCTGAGGACACCCTGTTTGACACCCTTTTATTGTAATAATTTGGTATTGTGGTAACCTGCTCTGTCTGGTGACCACCTGATCTTGCAACATGCATAAAAGAAGACACTTTATACGAACCCTTATTAGGGCTCCCCCTCAATGCCACACCCGCTTTAACACCGCAGATTTATTACACCAACTATTTCAGAAAAACAAAAGACAATATCACGCACCAAACGCACGTGTGATATTTTCTTAAGAGTCTCATTTAGCGCAGTTATCGGGAATTTTATTTCAGTAAATCGATGGTGTCATATTTCTTTCTTCTGAGCTTTGAAAAACAGGAAAAACAGATTATTGACGGTTTTTGGTTGGCTGAAAATTGATAGGATAGATTGTCATCGGCAACTAGTCTATGTGCCAAGTTTCAGTTCGATAGGATGACGAAAATATTTTGCCACAAACCTAGAAGGAAACACACGAACAAAATCGAAGTTAATAAAATGGATTGAAATAAGAAGTTGAGTTCTGACGTACGTTGTTTGGATAGCGTCAGCTGCGTGTGTGGAACCGACCCACTTCTAAAGCTGTTCGTTCTTACATAGCTAACTTATTGATCCTATCTATTTTTACAGTCTCTTTTAAAACTTGTATTTTATGAAAAGAAGTTTTAGCTTATGTAAACATCTCAATGGTAGACTGACTTAATGGTCTTCTTAAATTGGTCTAAATATTTCTTTCGTTGTCTGTCCCGACTAAGCGATGAATTGATTTGGGAAAGTTTGGAGACAGAGAGTAGGTCCTTAAACATTGACAAAAAGTGGAAGTGGAATAAAATAAACGTTGAATCGGTCAAAGAAAACGATCTGAAAGACATATATGTAATAGTTCTCAAAAATGTGTTTATTGTGATATAAATGCTATACACTACGCAGAGATTCAAGTTAAAACTCTTTGGTTCATTTATACAAATATATATATGTTGTATTTTTAAAGACTCGTTTCAGTTGGGTCATTGGGTGGGTTGGGTCATTGGGTGGGTTGGGTCATAGGGTGGGTTGGGTCATTGGGTGGGTTGGGTCATTGGGTGGGTTGGGGTGTGTATATTACAATTCTCCATAATAAGGCAGAGACACGTGTGAACACAATATTGGCGTGTTGAGTGTTTCATAATAATGGCTAGTCCATCGGCAACAAAGAGGTTAGAAAAGCTGCGACAAAGGGAAGAGAGAAAATTAGTAAACAATGGTCGGACAATATAGAAAAAGAGAAAGAAAATAAAATAGAAAACAGGATAGAGAGCAAGAAAGAAAATACGATAGAGCACAAGGTAGAAAAAAAGGAAAGAAAACACGATTGAATACAAGGTAAAAAACAAGACAGAACGAAACAATGCAGAAAGAAATAAGAAAACAAGGCAGAATACTGGATAGAAAGAAAAAAAATATAGAAAAAATTGTAGAAAACAAGATAGAAAACAAGATAAAAATAAAGCTTACTCGAAAATCACGCTTCATCCCCAAAGGCTCGAAGCGCGATACAAAGTCAACCATATTAAAAGACAAATGAAAAAATCTATATTTACCACATTGAATAAATACAAAACGCAACATTACAAAAACTACATACGAGACTTATACCCATTCTAAGTCTTTCCTCCCTTGCAACCATAAACAACACAGGCCACTTTATATCGAGGAGATAATAGCTAGCTGGAAAGATGGTAGACAACATCACCCCGGCAGGTGTTTGCGAATTAGATTTGTCTTCAAATCGATTTTGAAAGACTCCGGTGTCTGGCTGTTTCTGAGAGCGTCAGGAAGTGTGTTCTAAATTGTTTGGCCAGCAAATGCGAACGTGCGCATCGAGTAAATGCGTAACGAGACTTTGCAACCATCGGATGAGCGGAGTGGTGTAGTGGGTACACAAGGCGTCATGAGTGCTTTGAGATAGGACGGCGCCAAGTCATGCAACCATCGGATGAGTGGAGTTGTCTAGTTGGTACATCAGGCGTCATGAGTGCTTTGAGATAGGACGGCGCCAAGTCATGCAACCATCGGATGAGCGGAGTTGTCTAGTGGGTACATCAGGCGTCATGAGTGCTTTGAGATAGGACGGCGCCAGGTCATGCAACCATCGGATGAGCGGAGTTGTCTAGTGGGTACATCAGGCGTCATGAGTGCTTTGAAGCAGCGGTAGCACAGAGTTGCAATTCTGTACTCTATGCGACCGCGGACCGGCAGCCAATGCAAAGATAGAAAAGATAGAAATAATGGCTATTATATCGTACAAACACTTATAAAATGGCTGTTATATCTGTGTTTTGTCATCACGTGTATGTTTGCTGTTATACTATAGGAGCACACACTTGAGTGCACGTGACTCCAGAGTGCACGTGACCCTAATGGTGGCAGCACTACGACTAGACAACTGTTGCTGAATAAAAAGATTTCAAAGTTAGGGGGTGAAAAACAAGCGTCCACTGAAGCTTCGAACACAACTATTCAATTTTGACAGACAGCCTGACAGTACGCTGTGACAGTGTCAGTCAAAGCTTTAGAAGCAGTCTACAAGTTCAACAAGTCCAATGAGCCGTGGCGGTGTCAACCTTTCAGTAGGATCCGGGCAGTGTTGAAAGTTTTGTGCTAATGTCACAATCAGATCAATTACGTCTTTTAAAAATGTGGTAGTGTGTTAAGGATTCGGCTGAACTGACGCACCACACAGCAGAGATACTGTTTTGTTTAGGAAAGTATTTCCTCAATACAATGTATTAAAGGTTTGTATTAGAGTGGTTCTTGTGATTTTAAGAAGGTGTCCGAAAGATCGCACTGATTTAAAAAAAAAAGAATAACTGATTAATAGAGCATTTAAAAGTGGAGAGAAATACAGTCCAGTTTATTTCGTATTTGTCAACTTAAATTAGCTTTGAAGGGGCGTCACATAATCTAGATTTGGAGGGCATCACCTAATCTAGCCAGCACATTATCATGCTAGTGTCAAACACAAACTTATATCTTAAACTTCATTTATGACAAGAAATTTTAGAAGATAAATGGAACTGTCACTAAAGATAAATGGAACTGTTACTAAATATAAACGGAGCTGTCACTAAAGACTTCAGGTTTAAATCATTCAATTTTCCCCTTTGATATCAAGCTTTCAAGACGTCATATGTCAGAGACATGTCACAAACTGGGTTTCAAAGTCTTTTGTTAGTTCTACTGAAATTCACAAATTGAGAACCGTTGTGCAAACTTGTATTGCCTCTTGTGACGCCGCAAGGTCCATAAACTTGAACATAATTTTGTTTACACGTGAACAGCGTCACTACATTCTGGAATAGGATTATTTCCTGTCTGACTGGTTTCACACTGAAACTACGAGTGTGTCAACATGAAGTGCTTCTTGGACCTGGACATAACATAATTATATAATTGTTAATTGAACAAGACTGACCAGCGATTGTTTGTATTTATTTTATCTCTAAATGAACAGCGTACAAATCTGCCAAACCATTTCTGGAAATATATTTATTTTAATAGACAATCGAATTTTATTGTAGTGTTATGAATATTTCGCAATAATGTTTTAACATTGTTTTAACAATTTAAAAAAAAAAAAAAGAAAATGTAAACACAACATTGCATGTTCTTTTAAAATATTAAATGCATAGTTGAATTCCTAGATTTGATTTTGTCCAAGTTCAAAGTTAGTTTTAAAATAAACAACAGCTAATTAACGGGACAGGGAATCTTGCCATTGAAAGAAAATGATGTCAGTAGCAAATTTGTTGGATAATATACTTGGTGATAACTGTTAATTATTGAGCAATTCATTTACGTTGGTAAAACAGATCAAAAGACATACTCTGAAATGAGAAAAACAAAGAAACATTGTCTGATTGTTAAGCTTAGAATAATATTAATTCTATTTATGTCTTCTTTATGAACAGCGAAGATACCAACTAACTAGTGCATTGGCGTGACGTCACCACAGAGACGCTATGACGACTGATCCAGGGTACATCACTCTTATAACGATAGTACTCCTGGGACTCGCCTACGGGGCGGTAAGCAAATCACTCTCGCTTTCTTCTTTTCCGTATGTCAATGTCTTCCATCTGTTTTTACAGGAGTCTCGGGAATATTTCAGTTGAATCAAAAATTTATGATTCTACGTTAGAAGAGTGCAACTTGAAAGTGGACTGTATATTTATTGCAACTCGGTACTCATCAAATGAATTGTATGTAGTTTCACCCTAACCCCCCACCCCCCGACCTCAAGTATTTTTATTTTTATTCTGTATTCATACATGAATGCGTATGGAATAAATTTACAGACTTTTTCTACACATCACACATTATCTCTACACATCAACACATTATGCCTACAGATCTTCACATTATTTCTACACATCAACACATTATGCCTATAGATCTTCACATTATCTCTACACATCAACACATTATATACAGATCTTCACATTATTTCTACACATCTCGACAATTCTACATATTTACACATTACTTACACAAACTACACGTGTACATATTATTTCTACACGTCTACACATTATTTCTATACAACTACACATTATTTAAACACATCTACATCATTTCTATACATCTACACATCTACACAATATTTGTACACATCTACACTTAATTACGAAACCCCATGTTAAGACGTAATGCACATTCCTTAAAATGCCAGAGACGTAACAGACCCTGTCTTGGATTGAGTTGACACAGACATACTGTATCCTCTCCTGACTTGACCTGTCACTTTGACATGCTGTACCCTCTCCTGACTTGATCTGTCACTTTGACCTACTGTACACTATTCTGACTTGACGTGTCACTTGGACACGCTGTACTCTCTCCTGGCTTGACCTGTCACTTGGATATGCTGTACCCTTCCTGACTTGAACTGTCACTTGGATATGCTGTACCCTTCCCGACTTGACCTGTCACTTGGATATGCTGTACCCTTCCCGACTTGACCTGTCACTTGGATATGCTGTACCCTTCCCGACTTGACCTGTCACTTGGATATGCTGTACCCTCTCCTGACTTGACCTGTCATTTTGACATACTGTAGACTCTCCTGACTTGACCTGTCATTTTGACATACTGTACCCTCTCCCGACTTGACCTGATGTAGAGAAATATTGTACACTCTGCTACCTTGACCTTAATTATGAACATTCTGTGCTCTCCACTAACGTGACCTTGTACTCTATGAACGTGATTTCTCAGCCTAATATCACGTCATTTGAGAAAGTGGCTATAGTAAGAGAAGGCACTGCAGTCAATGAGAAGTTGTCTACGATCGTCTGCAGTGACACGGATGGAGACAAGACAACTACAGTGGTCAAGTCAATGAGTCCAAATACTTTGTGTTCCAAATGTTTTGAAGTCCTCGACTGCCCGCCTGGTGAGTTTCAATCTTGACCAATGAATAGAGAATACATTGACCAATAAATAGTGAATACATCGACCAATGATTAGTGAATACATTCACCAATGAATAGTGAATACATTGACCATTGAATAGGGAAATCATTGGAAAGTGAATAGTGAATACATTGACCAATGATTAGTGAATACATTGAACAATAAATAATGAATACATTGACCAATTATTAGTGAATACATTGACCAATAAATAGTGTATACTTTTAATGACCATGGTGCATGCACTACATTTCGAATATCATTCTTCTTTATATTTTAACAATCACACATATATATATATATATATATATACCATCAACAATCACATATATATATATACAACAATCCCATATATATATACAAAAAAAATCACATATATTTATATAAAACAAGAAATCAGATATATTTATATACCACCAAGAATCACATATTCTTTTATGCCACCAACAATCACATATATTTATATACAACAATAAATCACATTTACGTATTCCTTATATATTTTGATAAATTCTACGTCATTATGCGCACACGTTGACCTGATGGGGCGCAATTATCTACATTTTATATTTGTTCAGAGGAGTGCCTCCAGTACAGAGCTGGTGTGGGAACCCTTGATTTTACCGTGGTGCCATCTTATCTCATTACGGTTAGCTGTGAGAATTACCTCCAGAATGAGCCCCCTGCTACTGAGATCATTGAGGTCAAGGTTGTCCCCAACGCCCCGCCAATCTTTGATCCCGACACCCTGTTTGGTAGGTTTCATAAGACTGGTTAAAATATTTGGTAGGTTTCATAAGACTGGTTAAAATGTTTGGTAGGTTTCCTAAAAGTGGTTAAAATGTTTGGTAGGTTTCCTAAGACTGGTTAAAATGTTTGGTAGGTTTCCTAAGACTGGATAAAATGTTTGGTAGGTTTCCTAGGACTGGTTAAAATGTTTGGTAGGTTTCCTAAGACTGGTTAAAATGTTTGGTAGATTTCCTAAGACTGGTTAAAATGTTTGGTAGGTTTCCTAAGACAGGTTAAAATATTTGGTAGATTTCCTAAGACTGGTTAAAATATTTTGTAGATTTCCTAATCACTTTTTGTGTGACTTTTTGTTTCATGATATTTTAGTTTTACCACCAATGAAAAAACTGCAGTTGGCTGCAAACAACACCGTCAATATTTAGAACAGAATTGACGCCGGGGCGCTACACCCCTCTCGCCCCCCCCCCCCACCCTCTCTAAAGTGTGGACTCTAATGATCGAGCTCAAACGTCAGTTGTGTCATATTTCATTCAATTGGATTTGATTTGACCAAATGTTGTCATTCCAGTGAGTGCACCAGTGGATGCCGGCAGTGTCAAGGCAGGGGACATAATTTACATAGTGGATGCTGATGATCCAGAATCTGATGACATCACATACAGTTTAAAAGTTATTCCTACTACGTCATCGGGAAATTATCAAATCAATCAATGTAAGTCTTACGATATATATATACATAAAGGTGATATCAGGTGAACCAAGGTGAGACAGGGTAAAATTAGGTGAGATAGGACAAGTTATAGGTGAGAAAGTGCAATACTAGATGATAAGATGATACTAGGTGAGACATGGTATTGCTTGGTGAGACTAGGTGAGGTGGGGGTAATACTAGCTGAGACAGGGTAATATTAGGTGTGACAGGATAATAATAGGTGAGAATAGGTGAGATACGAGGTGAGACAGGGTAATACTTGGTGAGAATAGGAGTGATAGGGTGAAATTATTTGAGGTAGGATAATACTAGGTGAGAAAGGGTATTACTAAGTGAGACTGGGTGAGGCAGTGTAATACTAGTATACTAGGTGAGACAGGGTAATACTAGTTTAGACGAGGTAATACAGGGTTAATCTATTTGAGACAGATTACCATTGAGACTATGTGAGACAAGATACTAGTGAGAGAGTTGATGAGAGATAGTTATTAAGATGATGAGGTAGTGGGAATGGTTGAAGAACAGAGGGAAGCTGAGGGAGAATACGTTAGAGTGAAATAAAGTGATTTAGAGTGAGTTGAGGTGAGTATGGGTGAGTTAGGGTGAATAAGGATCAATTAGGTTGTGTGAAGGTGAGTTGGTGAGTTTTATAAAATATTATAGTCATCATAATTCAATAGAAATAAATACAACTTGTTCTGATATTTTTTCCAATGATGAAACTGAACTTGACTTTGAATTAGTTAAATCTCTTTATTTAACCCCCCTCCCCCCTTCCCATATTCCTACCGGGTCATCAACAGATACTGGTGAGATCAGATCAAACATTGACCTCAAGAAAGAATGTCGGAATGGCGTCACACTCCAAGTGACTATGACGGATGGACACAACGTTGTTGGACCAAAGGTCATAGACGTGCCGTTTACAAGTGAGTCAGAAACATCTGTATCATGATATAAATGTTGTAATTGCTTATCACATTCTGTTTGTGACATTTCAAAAATTGTGGCAAATAATTCATGTTTATTTCTACCCCCCAGATGCAAATGTGGCGCCCATCGCTGCCAACCTCGATGCCACCATACAGATACCAGAGGATACGCCAGCGTCAACAGCCTACAAAATGCTGTTTCAGGATGGCAATCCTGGGGATACGGTCACATATACAGTGACATCAACCAACCCGGCAGGAATGAGTCAGTTCAAAATTGATGGTAAGTCACATATACAGTCACATCAAACAACCCGGCAGGAATGAGTCAATTCAAAATTGATGGTAAGTCACATATACAGTGACATCAACCAACCCGGCTAGAATGAGTCAGTTCAAAATTGATAGTAAGTCACATATGCAGTCACATCTACAGTCACATACTTGGTCAAATACATGGTCACATACGGAGTCACATACATAGTCACATACATATTTTCTATGGTGAGCTTGAACAAAGAGAGCGGTCTGCTGGTGGACAGAAAAAAAACGCTTTAAAGACAACCTAAACGCCTGACTGAAAGCGTTCAACATAAACCCAGTCACGTGGGAGGAACAAGCAAAGGATCGAACTTCATAGCGTTCTACTTTACACAGGATCTTCATATAACATGAAGTTGGCAGAACAGTGGCTGCAGAGCGCAAGAGACATGCCAGGAAGGCCCGGTCTGACTCCTCCCGGAGATGCCCCATCATTCCCTTGCACCTACTGCACAAGAGAATTTCGTGCCAGAATCGTTCTCATGAGCCATCTGCGCACCCACAGACAGAACCAACACAAACTCTGATGATTAAAGAGGTCATGGTCGACTCCCGACTGATGAACAACAACATACCTAGTAACATAAAGAGTCACATACATGGTCACATACATAGTAACATAAAGAGTCACATACATGGTCACATACATAGTAACATAAAGAGTCACATACATGGTCACATACATAGTAACATAAAGAGTCACATACATGGTCACATACACATTAACATAAAGAGTCACATACATGGTCACATACATAGTAACATATAGAGTCACATACATGGTCACATACATAGTAACATAAAGAGTCACATACATCGTCACATACATAGTGACACATACTGCTCCATAAAAAATCACATATTAAATAATTTTAATACAAGTAAACTTTATAGTGTTGTTTATATTTCAGTATAACAGTCTAAATCCCTGTTAATGATGATGTTTTAATAGATAAGAATTTCTGATATTGATTATAATTCATTCCAACAGGTAAAAGCCCTAACATTGACGTAGCCAAGGTGCTTGACTACGAAGTGACCAGTCTACAACAGACTGACCTCATCATTCAGGCCACAGACGGCTACTGCACATCGCCACCGTATACACTACGAATAAAGGTCAGTTTTACATTTCGTCAAAATGGCCTGGTGCTACATCATTAGTCGGCTACCTGCGTCTATTTGAAGCAGTAGATTGGCTGTATGCTTGGCTACTCAAGGCTTTTTGAAGAAGTAGATGGGTTGTATGCTTGGCTACTCGAGGCTATTTGAAGAAGTAGATGGGTTGTATGCTTGGCTACTCGAGGCTATTTGAAGAAATGGATGGTGTGCATGCCTTGTCAGGAATAGATGGTGTTGTAAACTTGCTTGGCTACCTGAGGCTATTTGAAGAAATAGATGGTGTTGTAAACTTGCTTGGCTACCTGAGGCTATTTGAAGAAAAAGATGGTTTTGTATGCCTGGTCGGGTATCCTGTATAAGAGACGCCTGTTTCACATGATATTATCTGATGACAGTATGACCATCGCATGATATTTTCTTGTGACAGTATGACCATAACATGATATTGTCTTGTTACGAAATCGTTTTGTCTTGTTTTGACACTGTCACCTTATTACATTGTCAAGATATTATATTGTTTTGTTATGATATTATCACATTATGACCATGCTACGATATTACATTGTCACTATTTGGCCATGCTACATATTGCAATGTCACTATATGGCCATCCCACCATATCACAATTTCACTCTATGGCCATGCCATCATATTATAACCATAATTACAATGTCACTATATTGCCATGCCACAATATTATATTGTACCTATATGGCTGTGCCACAATATTAAATTATCGCTATATGGCCGTGCCATGTGGATTGTACCAAGCCCAAGGTGACCACTATAATCATTGAAATTTAAGTGATATATCTTTAAGATAAGATAAGATAAGATTATTTTACTGATCCAAATAAATGGAAATGTTTTTTTATTGCATTATGTATTTTCAGCACAAAAATAAAAAAAATTTGAACACAAGACATTTATAATAAATTATTTCAAACGGCCATTCAGTGAGTTCTCTTGGCACAATCAAGGACTTATTAGTTCTCATTTAGATGTGTGACTTCAGAGGAAGCACGCCGGTACATTCGTACAGATTGGGGAACAAATGAATTTTTATAACGGTCAGTCCGCGCCCTGATGGAAAGAATTCGTCCTGAACGGCCCGAGCCTAAGTATCTGTGATGAAGAGGGTGGGATGTATCATCCAAAATGTGTTAAGTTTTGCAAAAGCATATTTCTTCAAATAGTTCTTCAAGTGAAGAATGTTGAGTTTGTGTTATGTTCCTAGCTTTCTTGATTAGTCGGTTTATGCGGTATTTAATATCAGACGTTGAATGTCCACACCAGCAGGTAATACTGAAATGAAGCAGGCTTCCAATTGTTGCACTGTGGAATAAGTTAACGACTTGCTTGTTTACACCAAAATTGTACAGTTTGTTGAGGTAGAACAGTCTTTGGTTGAATTTCTTATATATGATTTGGCCGTGCTCATGCCATGTTGGCTTATTATTAATGATGACACCTAAGTACTTGTATGTCTCCACTTTCTTTACACTTTGATTTTTTATGTTGAGATCTGTAATCTGGTATTCCCACCTCCTGAAATTAACAACCATTTCCTTTGTTTTTGAGACATTCAGCTGGAGAAAAGCACTTTGCACCAAACACCTTCTCAAGTCAGGAAGCACTTTGCATCAAATGCTGTCTATAGTCAGGAAGAACTTTGCAGCAAATGTTTTTTTAGTCAGGAAGCGTTTTGCACCAAATGCCGACTCAAGTCAGGAAGCACTTTGCACAAAATATAGTCTAACTCATATCTCACATGAACTCACGTGGAAAAAGACACTTGGTTTCATATGCAGATTGAGTGAAGTAACCCGTCATCAAGTGGTACGTGAAAAGAATGAGTTTTTGCTCAAGTGTCTACGCATTGCTATCATGGCGGAGACGTGATTTAGGTCGTATTAATATCATGTTGGAAACATGATTTGTGTGAATTAGTGTCATGTCGGAGAAAAGATTTGTGTCGTATTGGTGTCATGTCGGAGACAAGATTTGTGTCACACTGCAAACTGAGATTCGCCTCCTTCGCTGGTCAAAGTTGATGAGCAAGTGAATCTCCAAGCCAATCGCTAAGTTATAAATGAGGCAGCAAATTTACATTCAAGAAAATATCAACCCTCTTATTAAAAACTCGAAAAGAAAACTTATCACCACCTTAACTGTCACAACCTTACCTGTCACAATCTTACCTGTCACAAGCTTACCTGACTGAAGTGTGGTCGATACGTCACGATATTCCGATTATATTTGTGACAGAACTACCCTAACCATCTAACAGTCTTGTAATGACCAGAAGAAATGATTCCCCTCACCCCATATTTTTAACAAAAGATTAGGGTTAGGGTTAAGGTTACGGTACGCACTTCAGTCTTGTAAAATACAAAATGTATTGAGCAAATTATTTTTGAACTGCTTCAAAATGCTTTTCTCGTTTTTATTCTTGCCCTTACTCTTTAAAAAAAATCATGTTGTTATTCTATGTATAATAGATATTAATATTCAAAGACGACAATTCTTTCCTAGCCTAAAAAATGACTACTGAATCTGCAGGTCGAACAAGTTGATGTTGCCAGTGTTCGTAGTTTGCCGACCCATGTGTTATGAGATTGTAATATCTCCTCGTAAACTCTGTAAACTAAACCAATCCTTGAATTGTTTCATTGGCTTGAGTTTAACTAATTGATTAGACAATAAATAAATCAAGAAAAACAAATATTTGAAAATCGGGAAATTCCGCATAGCTTCCCCAAATCTCCTATCACATATCCCCACATCCAGCCACACCATAAACAAACCAGACGGCTTTGGGACATTTGGGGCTGAATAAATAGAATAAATTTTAACTGAGCCAAATTCTTCACCACCAAATTGTACAAAATTTTCAAATTCTTTATTTTATCGAAGGTGCTATTCGGACCCGGGTCCGAGAAGTGAAAGATTGGGATTAAAAAAAAAAACCCATTATTTTTACGTTGGAAGAAAAAATGACATCCGAATAGCATTGAGTGATACCAGTGAAGTGTCCCCTTGAAAACCATGCACAGTAACATCGCGAACCCCTCTGAAAAATTGGAGCCAGAATGATCAATCTATTGATCGTGGCCCTCAAAATATAGAAGAAGAAATAAAATAGAAGAAGAAGTGTCTAAAGGGGCCCGGGTCTGAATAGCGTCGCTGCGTGCCCGGGTCCATTTTTGACTAAATGTTATTGGGATGTCATTTCTTATAGGTCATATTAGTTAAACTGAAAAAGTACGTTGAGAAAAGTATAGTCCATTCAATTGTCCTTCATTTGATACCTAATTTTGTCCTACAAACCCAACAATAATTTTAAAATATTTTTTAATAAACACAAACTCTCACTTCTTGGACCCGGGTCTGAATAGCCGCAGCCGTATTTTATTTTCGCTCTTGTTCGTGTGTTCCTTTCTGGCTGGGTCTGGGGCGAACATCTTCGGACGGCTTATTTGACCAACTTGCCGTCTACCTATCAAGCTGAAATTTGGCACACAGACTCGTTGCCGATAACCACACATTTTTTTTTCAATTTCCCGTGCCCCCCCCCCCCCACAACCCAAATCACCAAAAATGAGTTGTATTCTGTTTTTCAAGAGGAAGATGAAGGGAAAATGATGCCACGGATTGTGACGGCTTATTTGACCAACTTGCCGTCTACCTATCAAGCTGAAATTTGGCACACAGACTCGTTGCCGATAACCACACATTTTTTTTTCAATTTCCAGTGCCCCCCCCCCCACAACCCAAATCACCAAAAATGAGTTGTATTCTGTTTTTCAAGAGGAAGATGAAGGGAAAATGATGCCACGGATTGCATGACATAAAATTCCCCAAAACTGCGCTCAATGAGAGGCTTTTAAACAATTATCGCAAACGCGTTTGGTGTGTACAATTTTATTTTGTTTTTCTGAAAGAGTTGGTGAGAAAAATCTGCGGTGTTGAAGCGGTTTCGTCATGACAATATTGATATCGTTCAGGGGCGTGCAACAAATGTGTGGTTGCGAACGGTGGAAAAGGGTGGGGGGGAATGACATTTATGGGGATTTTTATAAAATTTGTTACTTGCATGCATTTTTGTCCAATTTATAGCCTCACCCCCATTGGACGATATTACATTTAGAAAGGATGTATACTAAAATAATATTTTTTAGGGGCCATTTAATGTCATCCTTTATATTACCGTTTTACTTGAACTCTGATTCTGTCGAATTCTCTTCTCATAAGAAACCAATAAAGATCATAATTTGACAATTTATTCCATTAGGTGACGGATGTCAATGAGAAGCCATCCATTACACCTGCAACATCAACCATACAAGTGTGTGAAGGGCAGGTAATTCCTAATGAAATTACATGCTTGTAATTGACATTATTTCCACATCACTGGCACAGTGACATATGGGACAGTAGTAGATGTATCCTTTATTTCAATATAACAGTAACATCGATAACTTCACAGCATTCCCACTTTAATATCATTCCCAATCAATAACATTCCAACTTAATATCATTCCAACTCAATAACATTCCAACTTAATAACATTCCAACTTAATAACATTCCAACTTAATAACACTCCCACTTAATATCATCCAACTTAATATCAGTCCCATTTAATAAATATCATTGCAACTTAATTGTATCCCCTCTTAATAAGATCCAAATTTAATAGCATTCCCTCTTAATGTTATTCCCACTTAATAACATCCACATTTAATATCATTCCCACTAAATAAAAGTCTCACTTTATAACATCTCCATTTAATATCACTCACACTTATTAATCCCACTTAACAGCATTTCCGCTTAATATCACCTATTTATCTTAATATCACCTATTTATTCCCAAACCCAAATAAATTGCATATTCGAATCTATAATGTTACTTTATTGCTACGGCACATTCTAAGTGGAATACTAGAGAAAGTTTTGTGCTGATGGCAGCTCTGAACATTCCATAACTTATGTGATTTTTGTCAAAGTAACGAGTATATATATAACTGTCATATTAACATGTGCTGTCACATTAACACCAGCTGTTGCCTTAACAGATGCTGTCACATTAACACGTGTTGTCACATTAATACGTGCTTTCACAATAACACATGATGTCACATTAACACCAGCTGTCACACTACCTTACTCAGAATTATATCAGTCATTTTTAAGTGAACGTAATTTACTCTATATCTTACGATCCTTTGTTTTTATTAATCAGTATTAATTTTGTCCGTACTCTCAAATCTATATTGCTCTCAGTTATCAATATTATAAATTTTTAGTGTCTCATATAGATACTATTTTGAAATATTTCTTTCTTTAATATTTAATAATCAGTTCTCTATTGGTTTTATAGAAATCAACTCTATATTGGTTCTGTAAAAATCAGTTTTATATTGTTTATCCATCCATCCCTGTGGCGCTACAGCCCATGTAGGACTTTGGCCTGCCTCACTATTTTCTTCCACACAGAACTAACTGATGCTTTTCTTTTGTATGCTTGGATTCCCAGCTGCTGTAGATCGGTTCCCACATCATCGAGCCATCAAAGCCTAGGTCTGCCTATGAGCCGTTTTCCTCTGGGGTTTTGGTAGTGCACCATCTTCACTCTTCTGTCATTTGACATTCTTTCTTAGTGTCCCGCCAAGCATAGTCTGCCTTTTTTTATTTCTGCTCCTAGTGTGGGATCCTGATATATCTGGTTGGTTCGTATTCTCCATTCATCTTCATTCTTTGTTGGTCGATATATTTTCGGGAAAAGTTTTCTCTCCTTTCTGTCGTTTTTTACTGTAACTGTTACGTAACGATCAATTTTATATTTTTATGTAATAATCAATTCTGTATGAGTTCGGTAACCACCAATTCTGTATGGGTTCTGTAACAATCAGTTCTATATTGACATGTAACAATCACTTCAGTATGGGTTCTGTAATAATCAATTCTGTACGGTTTCTGTAATGATCAATTCTTTATGGGTTCTGTAACACTCAGTTCTGTAACTGTTCTGTAACATTCACTTCTATATGGCTATCTCCAGAGAGAGTTTAATCCCGGCTACATCGCCACTGATCCAGACAACCCGGACTCACTGAAATGGTCCATTAACACCAAAATGACCAACACCCCTGGCAGATTCGATATTGACCCAAATACTGGTTGGCTCCGGACTCTCATGGACTATGACGTAGACAGTCCGACTTCAATGACGTCAACTGTGGTATTTACTGTCCAGGTAATAGTGAAAACTTTGAAGGCACAAATGGTCTTCTTGTGATGATTAGAACATCTTTTCCCACGTTAAACTCATACTTGTTTGTGGCATTAAACTCATACTTGTTAGTGGAGTTAAACTCATACTTGTTAGTGGAGTTAAACTCATACTTGTTAGTGGAGTTAAACTCATATTTGTTAGTGGAATTAAACTCATACTTGTTAGTGGAGTTAAACTCATACTTGTTAGTGGAGTTAAACTCATACTCGTTGGTGGAGCTCAACTCATACTTGTTGGTGGAGCTAAACTCATATTTGTTAGTGGAGTTAAACATATACTTGTTAGTGGAGTTAAACATATACTTTTTAGTGGCGTTAAACATATACTTTTAGTGGATTTAAACATATACTTATTTGTGGAGTCTAACGCAAACTTGTTAGTGGAGTTAAATTGATACCTGTTAGTGGAGTCTAACTCAAACTTGTTAGTGGAGTCTAACTCAAACTTGTTAGTGGAGCTCATCACTACGTGTTGTACACCCCTGAGCTCAGGTACAAGATAAAGGTGGACTGACAGCAACAGCGTCCGTCACGGTCAACTTTCTGGACTGCAATGACAACGCCCCTGTCTTTGACCAGCAGCAAACCTACACATACGCCGCCACTGAGTGTACACCAGCTGGTAAGGAGAACTTCACTAAGATACAAATAATATGTACAGCTTTGACCCTAAGATCCAAATGTTATGTAGAACTTTGACCCTAAGATCCATCTATTATGTAGAACTTTGACCCTAAGATCCATATGTTATGTAGAACTTTGACCCTAAGATCCATATGTTATGTAGAACTTTGACCCTAAGATCCATGTCTTATTTAGACATTTGACACTAAGATCCATATGTTATGTAGAACTTTGACCCTAAGATCCATATGTTATGTAGAACTTTGACCCTAAGATCCATGTCTTATTTAGACATTTGACACTAAGATCCATATGTTATGTAGAACTTTGACCCTAAGATCCATGTGATGGGTATCACTTACACACTAAAATTTAATTTTACTTGTGACACATTTTATTATCAAATTGTTTACTTGAATTTTCCACACAAAAATTAGCTTTGAACAAAGTTGTTAGAGATTATTCAAAAAAGATTTTTTTTTATAAAGACAATGGGATCCTTGTTAATTTGTGTTATTCATAAATGACAAACATAAATGACAAGCTCACGTCATAAATGACAAGCTCACGTCATAAATGACAAGCTCACGTCATAAATGACAAGCTCACGTCATAAATGACAAGCTCACGTCATAAATGACAAGCTCACGTCATAAATGACAAGCTCACGTCATAAATTCGAGGCTCACGTTATAAATTATAAACTGAAATAAAACAAATTAGAAGATGAAGTCTTAAATTAAAAGATCACGCCATAAAAAGATCACATTATAAATGAAATTTCACCTTTAAAATTAGAAGATCACGTCATAAAATAGAACCTAAAAACTAAAACTAGGAGCTAACGTCATAAATTAGAAGTTCATGTCATAAATTAGAAGTTCACGTCATAAATTAGAAGTTCACGTCATAAATTAGAAGTTCATGTCATAAATTAGAAGTTCACGTCATAAATTAGAAGTTCACGTCATAAATTAGAAGTTCACGTCATAAATTAGAAGTTCACGTCATAAATTAGAAGTTCACGTCATAAATTAGAAGTTCACGTCATAAATTAGAAGATCACGTCATAAATTAGAAGATCAGGTCATAAATTAGAAGATCACATAATGAATTAAAAACTAGGGTAAAAAAATTAGAAGATTACATCATAATTTGAAAGATCACGGCATACATTATAAGATCACGACATAAATTATAAACATTTGTTTCGCGTAATTTCAATAACGGACAAAGTTTTACTTGAGTTTGAGGTGATCACGTGATGAATACTTTCAGGTACCAAGCTGGGTTCCATCACAGCGACAGACAAAGATTCGGCACGTGAGCAGAACAACGTCATCAATTATGAGTAAGTGTATAAGTATGACCTTGATCTTTCAATAACAAGACATACTATTTAACCCTTTACATTTTAAATTAGCTACCATGATCATCCATCAAAATACATGGAGAAAACATAAGGACAAATAGGGACACATAGGGACACACGGGACACATATTAGTTAAAAACTCATGAACAAATGGTATTCTATAAATCAAGCCTGGATGCTAATAAGTCAACACTGGCATCTACTTAATCTTGTTAATCTTTGGTGTACTTAACAGTTTCTTGTATCACAACACTTTTATCTTGTAACAGGTGTCTACAAATAACTGTAATTCTCACTCAACAGAGTGTCTACAAATAACTGTAATTCTCACTCAACAGAGTCTCTACATATAACTGTCTTTTTTACTCAACAGAGTGACTACATATAACTGTCATTCTCACTCAACAGAGTGTCTACAAATAACTGTAATTCTCACTCAACAGAGTGTCTACAAATAACTGTAATTCTCACTCAACAGAGTGACTACATATAACTGTAATTCTCACTCAACAGAGTGACTACATATAACTGTAATTCTCACTCAACAGAGTGTCTACAAATAACTGTAATTCTCACTCTACAGAGTGTCTACAAATAACTGTAATTCTCACTCAACAGAGTGTCTACAAATAACTGTAATTCTCACTCAACAGAGTGTCTACAAATAACTGTAATTCTCACTCAACAGAGTGTCTACAAATAACTGTAATTCTCACTCAACAGAGTGTCTACAAATAACTATAATTCTCACTCAACAGAGTGTCTACAAATAACTGTTTTTTTTACTTAACAGAGGATCCGGAGGAAGCATTATTGTCGGGTCTGCAGGGGAGGTCATTGTTGTCAGCCCCCTACCTGCCGGAAGTGTGGTGACCCTAGATGCCTATGCGTACGACAGTGGTCAGACCCCAGGTCCCTTAAGGAGCAAGAATCCGGCTGTCATTAGTGTCCGGTTTACTGTAAGCTCGTCTATTGAAATTAAATTCAGTTTGTATTCTTTTTTTCCCCTTAAATTCAGAAGTTTCCCAAGCTCATTATTTTGTTTTCTATAACCCAATTTCCGGCAATGACATAGCATTCATAGCCAACTCAAAACACTTATGTTATTGAACTGTTTTCTATTTCTTGTGGTGTCTTCTTGTGTCCTGTCTGCTAAGGAAGGCTCTATTTCTTGTGGTGTCTTTTTGTGTCCTGTCTGCTGAGGAGGGCTCTATTTATTGTCTTCTTGTGTCCTGTCTGCTATAGAAGGCTGTATTTCTTGTCTTCTTGTGTCCTGTATGCTGAGGAAGGCTGTATTTATTGTTTTCTTGTGTCCTGTCTGCTATAGAAGGCTGTATTTCTTGTCTTCTTGTGTCCTGTATGCTGAGGAAGGCTGTATTTATTGTATTCTTGTTTCCTATCTGCCGAGGAAGCCTCTATTTCGTGTGGTGTATTCTTGGGACCTGTCTGCTAAGGAAGGCTCTATTTCTTGAAGTGTCTTCTTGTGTCCTGTCTGCTGAGGAGGGCTCTATTTATTGTCTTCTTGTGTCCTGTCTACTGAGGAAGGCCCTATTTATTGTCTTCTTGTGTCCTATCTGCTGAGGAGGGCCCTATTTCGTGTCTACTTGTGTCCTGTCTTCTAAGGAAGGCTGTATTTCCTTCAACCAGCCAGTCAGCAGTTAGAAGGCTGTATTTCCTTCAACCAGCCAGTCAGCAGTTAGAAGGCTGTATTTCCTTCAACCAGCCAGTCAGCAGTTAGAAGGCTGTATTTCCTTCAACCAGCCAGTCAGCAGTTAGAAGGCTGTATTTCCTTCAACCAGCCAGTCAGCAGTTAGAAGGCTGTATTTCCTTCAACCAGCCAGTCAGCAGTTAGAAGGCTGTATTTCCTTCGTTTTTAAATATTTGATGCCAGTTTGCTGTAGCGGTCACTTAGCCCCAAGAGAATTCCACGCGAATCCCAAAAGGGTCCTTGGAGTGAAGGTTTGGGAACCACTAGTTTAGCAGTTAAAAAAAAATTAATCCGTTTTTAATAAATAGTAACAGCGAAAATTGAAAAATAAATCTTCGCTATTTCGTAGTGCACTTTATAGGATTGGACTAAGCGTGTTAGTGCACTTTGTATAATTTGACATAGTGACATAGTGCATTTTATAGCATTAGGCGTAGTGTTTGGGTTCTTTAAGGAATTGGACGTAGTGTGTTAGTGCACTTTATAGACCTGGACAGAATGGGTCTTAATGCAATTGTAAAGAGTCTGAAGCAATGTGTCTTAGTTCACTTGATAGAATTTGACTTAGTGTGTCTTAGTTCCCTTGATAGAGTTTGATTTAGTGTGTCCTAGTTCACCTGATAGAGTTTGACTTAGTGTGTCTTAGTTCACCTGATAGAGGGTATTAAGGGGAGAGACTGCAATCAGGTTAGTAGAATTTCTGATTTAGTTTTGGATTGGTTTAGGTCCTACCTCTTCGATAGAACGCAGGCGGTCTCTGTCGATGGCTGTCCCTCCGGCAGTGCTGGCTTGGTGTACGGAGTGCGACAGGGGTCCCCTTTTGGGACCGGTTCTATTCACATTGTATACCAGACCACTGCTCCTCTTGCTTGGGAGGCATGCTGTTGAGAGCCAGTCATTTTCCGATGACAAACAGTTATACAAGCACACATATTCTTCTCTTGTCGATTCCGATATCCAGACTTTACGGGGGTGCATTGATGATGCCAAGTCATAGATGACACTCAGCAAGTTGCAACTTAAAAGATGACAAAACAGAAGAACTCCTTATTCACAATCACACATAATCCTCTACCTCAACTCTCCCCATATCATTCAAGTAGGTAATTCCGACATACAGCTCACATCCGGTACTAGGAATCTTGGTTATATTCTTTCTAACAACATGTCTCTCGATAAACACATCTCTCACATTTGTCGTTCTGCATACACCACTATCCGTTAGATCAGCTCCATCCGCCACTACCTTACAGTTAGCGCTACAAAAACTCGAGTCTGTGCTCTTCTCCTCTCTCGTCTTGACTATTGCAAGTCTCTTCTATCGGGTACACCAAAATACTTCTTAGACACTTTTTTAAAAATATGTAAACTCAGTTGATTTGCTAATTCTAAAGGTAAAAAAACGTGATCACGTGATCCCACTACTCCACTCACTTCATTGGCTTCCTTTATAGGCATGCATTGATCACAAGCTGTGTGTTCTCGGATTCCTACCCTTTCTATCTAACCGAACTTCTTTCTGTCTATTCACCCCTTCGACAGCTTCGCTCCTCCGCAGACACGCGTATTATTTCCATTCCCGAAACACACACTAAAACATATGGTGAACAATCTTTCTCCTTCTACACCCCCAAACAATGGAATTCTTGCCATTACACATCCGCAATATACCAACTACCCAGGCCTTCTAAACAGCAGTCAAAACACATCTCTTTAAACTTTACTACCTTGACTGAGTCCCCTCTGACGATAAACGATGCTGCTGGCTGCCGTCCATGGCTTGACATGTAAAAGTTCTGGGGAGGGCCGGGTGGTGAGAATATACATTAGTTGTTTTTTTTAGTTGTTATACAGCTGTTCTTGATTTCATAAATGTATTTGATTTTAATGTCACGATTATCTCTTGTTTGCTAATATTTTTATGTACAGCATGGTGAGCCCAGCCCTAGGTTTGGGTACCGTGCTATATAAGACCACTAATAATAATAATAATAATAACAGGAAATAGTGCTTAATTTCCCTAGTGAAATAACAGGCTATGGTGTTTATAATGTTCCTAGTGCAATAACAGGCTACAGTGATTAATGTCCCTAGTTCAGTAACAGGCTACAGTGATTAATTTCCCTAGTGAAATAACAGGCTATAGTGGTTAATGTTCCTAGTGCAATAAAATGCTGTTGTGCTTATAATGTCCCTATTGCAATAAAAGGATATGGTGCATAATGTCCCTAGTGCAATAACAGGCTATAGTACGTAACGTCCCTAGTGCAATAACAGGCTACAGTGCTTAAGTTCCCAAGTAAAATAATAGGCTATAGTGCTTATAATGTCCCAGTGCCATAAGCAGGCTTTAGTGCTTATAATGTCCCTAGTGAAATAACAGGCTATAGTGCTTAGTGTCCCTAGTGCAATAAACAGGATTTACAGCTCAAGGCTGTACGTGCCACAAGACAATAAAAATGCCTTATACTTATAACTTAAGATAAATAGAAAATAAAAACTGATAACTCAATGACCTGATACACAACTTTACCCAGCCATGCCCAACAACACAACCTCCGGTTACAGCAGCAGTTACGACAGCAACAACAAAAACTACAGTAACAACAACAGCAGCTGCAACAGCATTAGTTCAAAAAACCGAGGTGAGAATACCTTTTATTGATGTACGTAATGCTCAGAATTCGAGTTGAATGTCAACTTTCTTGAGAATTCTAGAATGATGTCAACTTTCTTGAGACTTCTAGGATAATGTCAACTTTCTTGAGACTTCTAGGATAATGTCAACTTTCTTGAGAATTCTAGAATGATGTCAACTTTCTTGAGACTTCTAGGATAATGTCAACTTTCTTGAGAATTCTAGAATGATGTCAACTTTCTTGAGAATTCTAGGATAATGTCAACTTTCTTGAGAATTCTAGAATAATGTCAACTTTCTTGAGAATTCTAGAATAATGTCAACTTTCTTGAGAATTCTAGAATAATGTTAACTTTCTTGAGAATTCTAGAATAATGTCAACTTTCTTGAGAATTCTAGAATAATGTCAACTTTCTTGAGACTTCTAGAATAATGTCAACTTTCTTGAGAATTCTAGAATAATGTCAACTTTCTTGAGAATTCTAGAATAATGTCAACTTTCTTGAGAATTCTAGAATAATGTCAACTTTCTTGAGAATTCTAGAATAATGTCAACTTTCTTGAGAATTCTAGAATAATGTCAACTTTCTTGAGACTTCTCGTATCATGGCAACTTTTGTTCAGAATTTTAGTTTTATGTAAACTTTTGTTAAGAATTCAAGTTTAATTTAAAATGTTGAGCAGAAATTCTAATTTAACGTATAATTATGTTCAGAATGCTATTTATATTAAAACTTTTTAGAATTCTAGTTTATATAAACATTTTTCAGAATTCTACGTTATATAAACTTTTTTTTCAGAATATTGATTTATTTTGTTTATAATTCTAGTTGAGGTCTCATTTTATTTAGAACTATATTGATGTGAAGATTAAACTTGTGGGATAAAATATGAATGATTCTATTATACTATTTTAGAACTATTGATAAATATATTTTGTACTTAAAGATTACATTTCTAAATAGATCTAATGTATAACTTCAAAGTCTTTTTGTTGAAAATATTTTTAAGGCCATAATGCAGGAGCTTTAGACATTTTTCATTCCACCCAAATTATTTATTTTTTTAAAACATTTTGTTTCGTACTATTTTGACTTTAGTTATGATGCGTGGATAATTATGTCGATTTTATTTTATTTTAGGATAATTTGGTTTGGATAATACTGGCAGCCCTGCTTGGCGCGGCCATGCTTGGATTGTTGACATTCATGCTGTGGCGATATGGCAACCTGTGCATTGACGGGTGCAAAGGACTGAAGTGTCAGAGGACATGTTGCAAACCAAGGCCGAGAAGAATCAGGTATTAAATAGAACATTTGGACTACACCAGGTAGAAGACAGAGCAATTCGTGTACATTAGGTTTAAGACAGGGCAAGCCAGGTGCACCAGGTGTCTGACAGAGTAATTCATGTACGCCAGGTATTTATCAGAGGATTTCGTCTCCGCTACTGATGACACTATCAATGTTGATAGAAGATCTTGATAAACGCTATTGATCTATTCGACTATTGAAAGTAAACGACCATCAACTCTACAACTACATCAACTACTGATGAACAATGTCGACCAGCTTTATATGCTGCGTTCAACTAGTGACATACCATGATGATTAACTTGACATTAGTAGGTGAACTAGTGACATACCGTGATGATTAACTTGACATTAGTATGTGAACTAGTGACATACCGTGATGATTAACTTGACATTAGTAGGTGAACTAGTGACATACCGTGATGATTAACTTGACATTAGTAGGTGAACTAGTGACATACCGTGATGATTAACTTGACATTAGTAGGTGAACTAGTGACATACCGTGATGATTAACTTGACATTAGTAGGTGAACTAGTGACATACCGTGATGATTAACTTGACATTAGTAGGTGAACTAGTGAAATACCGTGATGATTAACTTGACATTAGTAGGTGAACTAGTGACATACCGTGATGATTAACTTGACATTAGTAGGTGAACTAGTGACATACCGTGATGATTAACTTGACATTAGTAGGTGAACTAGTGACATACCGTGATGATTAACTTGACATTAGTAGGTGAACTAGTGAAATACCGTGATGATTAACTTGACATTAGTAGGTGAACTAGTGACATACCGTGATGATTAACTTGACATTAGTAGGTGAACTAGTGACATACCGTGATGATTAACTTGACATTAGTAGGTGAACTAGTGACATACCGTGATGATTAACTTGACATTAGTAGGTGAACTAGTGACATACCGTGATGATTAACTTGACATTAGTAGGTGAACTAGTGACATACCGTGATGATTAACTTGACATTAGTAGGTGAACTAGTGACATACCGTGATGATTAACTTGACATTAGTAGGTGAACTAGTAACATACCATGGTTATCAAATTGACATAGTACGTCAACTAGGGACATACCATGGTGTTTAACTTGACATACTACGTCAACTAGTGACATACCATGGTGTTTAACTTGACATACTACGTGAACTAGTGACAGAAGATCTCAAGGTGACCTACTTTATGTCTTAAATAAAGAAGTTGAATGAAAGTATCAACATGTTGTACAAACACAAAGAACTTTTAATCAAAATAAATTCATTTCTTACAGAGTGGTGACGCCACTGATAGAAAGACGCCCCCCTCTCCAGAAGGCGCCCCTTACACCTCCTGAACCGTACGTTACATTGTGTCTAACAATTGTGTCAACATTAAGTTGTCTATGGATGTAGCTTACATCTTAGCATCAACCATTCTGCCATTCTACTGCCATTGCTTTGTCTTTATTTCAACTAAACCATTTAAATTTATACCAGCGGTCTTCTAAAGTTTTAGTCAGGGGTCCAGACCACTGCCTCTGAGACACTTTCGGGCCGTTTCATTCTTCGTTAAATAATATAATTCCTATGCACAATGCTAACATATTATATTATATTACATATATTATATATAAAATAACACACTATTTAACATGAAGAATACGTTTAAACAGCATACAATTATTAGTATTCAAATTGAAAGTACGGGCCTGGCATTTGGATGAATACGGGATCTTACCTGCAGGCATCGAGGCAAATCTGGCCTGCAGGCTACGAGACGGATCCGGCCTGCTGGCATCACGGCGGAACTGGCCTGCAAGCCTTGAGGCAGATCTGGCCCGCAAGCCTCAAGGCAGATCTGGCCCGCAAGTCTCAAGGCAGATCTGGGGCCCGAAAGCCTCAAGGCAGATCTGGGGCCCGCAAGCCTCAATGCGGATCTGACCCTCAAGCCTCAAGGCAGATTTGGGGCCCAAAAGCCTGAAGGCAGATCTGGGGCCCACAAGCCTCAAGGCAGATCTGGGGCCCAAAAGCCTCAAGGCAGATCTGGGGCCCGAAAGCCCTAGTTTGATACACCTGATTGTTACTGTCAACTCCGTGTCGTCATGTCATTGTCAAACACTAGTACTGTGAGACAGATGCAACGATGTCAGAGAGAGCCACCTGTATCTCTGTGTAAATATAACTTACATCTGTGTAAATACAACTTACGTCTGTGTAAATACAACGTACATTTGTGTAAATACGTCATACTATATTTATAACTTAATTGTTGGTTTTACTTCAAGGTAAAGTTTTAGGAGTATGTTTTTATTTAGCACCCAATCAATAATTAAATCAAATCTTACAGTAAGGAGATGACTTTTAACAATGATAATATCACGTTTGTTTGTTTGTTTGTTTGTCCACAGAGAGCCAGACCCGGTTGGTCCAGGGTTTTTGTTCGGATTTTGGAAGGAAAGTAAGTCTGTCTCTGGATTAGCAGATATTTGAGTCTGTTTGTAGTTGAGCAGACATTTAAGTTTGTAGATAAGCAGACATTAAAGTCTATCTGTAGATTGTCACATCCTTAAGATGTCCATAGTTGTGTGATGTCCCATCCATATGATGACCTTGATTGTGTGTTTCCCCCATCCATATGATGTCCTTTGTTGTGTGTGTGTGTATGTGTGTCACTTAAAATGTTCTTTTTATGGTATACATGGTTGTGTGTGTGTGTCTCAGTTTAAGTGTTTTATATTTTTGTATGGTATAATCGGTTATATGTGTGTGTGTCAGGTAAAATGTTGTATATTTTCATGGTATTATGGTGTGTGTGTGTGTGCGTGTCAATGTAAGTCTTCTCTATTCTGTCGTGCAGGATACCCGGATGATGACTTTAAAAACCAACCAGATCGGAAAAGACTCCCCACCCCCGGGGACATGGAGGCCCACTACCCCCACACACTGGACCCCGTGGAAGATCCGTTGGCCGCACCAGAAACGCCCCTGACAGCACCACCAAAGAAAAACTGTGTTGTTATGTAGACATGCCAATTAGGATTACATCAATGTTATGTAAACGTACCAATCAGGATAACACCAATGCTCTATAAACATGCCAGTTGGGATTACACAAATGTTATGTAAACGTACCAATCAGGATAACACCAATGCTCTGTTATCATGCCAGTTAGGATAACACCAAAGTTATGTAAAACTGCCAGTTAGGATAACACCAATGTTATATAAAAATGGCAGTTAGGATAAAAATAATGTCTTTTACAACATCAAGTCATCTCTATAAATATTCCAGTTAGAATAACTCCAATGTCTTATCTAACACCAAGATATCTAGATTCGATTTCTTGCAGCCAAGACTTGCTGGCACTGTCCCACTTCTTCAAGATGTCTAATGCCACCAGCCATATATTTTAGATAACTTAAAAATTTTTTAGCCATATATTGTACATTACAAACGTGCACATTGTGGCCACACATACTTCCAAATTTAATTCTTTCATAGAAGGTCGATGTCTTTTTCTGGAAGCAATGACAACAAAATGACGTTACGCTCGTGTTCATAGAGCAGGTACGATATGTCCACATTTGTCACGAGTACTATACTGTAAGGCTACGTATTCTACATACTCTACACATACATTTCTAGTTGTTTTATGTAATAAATCAATTGCAGTATCAAAGCAGATTACAAATCAGAATATGGATCAACACAAGATTATATAACAGTAGATTATAAAACAGCAGATGGAATTACTTGTAAATCTACAGTTTTCATGTTGAGTACATAATAGGTCTAAGTATTTGCCTACTCTGTTCATCATTTTTCACAAAACATTACCTAATTTGGCAAAATATCAAGTCACTTCATAATTTTGAGTTTTACATGTATGACGTCATATTTTATCTGGATTGTTTTTCTGTAATACATTTGTATGTTTAAAAAACTGATTCCAGTTAAACTTTTTTGTCAGTTATAACATATGCACATTGTAGCATGCTATCAATTGTAACATATGCACATTGTAGCATGCTATCAATTGAAACAAGTGCACATTGTAGCATGCTATCAATTGAAACAAGTGCACATTGTAGCATGCTATCAATTGTAACATATGCACATTGTAGCATGCTATCAATTGTAACATATGCAAATTGTAGCATGCTATCAATTGAAACAAGTGCACATTGTAGCATGCTATCAATTGAAACAAGTGCACATTGTAGCATGCTATCAATTGTAACATATGCAAATTGTAGCATGCTATCAATTGAAACAAATGCACATTGTAGCATGCTATCAATTGTAACATATGCACATTGTAGCATGCTATCAATTGAAACAAGTGCACATTTTAGCATGCTATCAATTGAAACAAGTGCACATTGTAGCATGCTATCAATTGTAACATATGCACATTGTAGCATGCTATCAATTGAAACAAGTGCACATTGTAGCATGCTATCAATTGTAACATATGCACATTGTAGCATGCTATCAATTGAAACAAGTGCACATTGTAGCATGCTATCAATTGTAACATATGCACATTGTAGCATGCTATCAATTGTAACATATGCACATTGTAGCATGCTATCAATTGTAACATATGCACATTGTAGCATGATATCAATTGAAACAAGTGCATAATGTACGGATCGAATCATTTGTGACAAAAGCATAATGTAGGGATCCAATCATTTGTAACATGTGCATAAAGTAGAGATCCAATCATTTGTAACATGTGCATAAAGTAGAGATCCAATCATTTGTAACATGTGCATAAAGTAGAGATCCAATCATTTGTAACATGTGCATAAAGTAGAGATCCAATCATTTGTAACATGTGCATAAAGTAGAGATCCAATCATTTGTAACATGTGCATAAAGTAGAGATCCAATCATTTGTAACATGTGCATAAAGTAGAGATCCAATCATTTGTAACATGTGCATAAAGTAGAGATCCAATCATTTGTAACATGACTAACAACTATATCTAGATGTTACTGAACGATTCAAAGTTTAATGTAAGTTTTCTTTTACTGACACGTGTACATGAATGGATTGTTGGATAAATTACATAAATGCATTGTCGGATAAATTACAGACAAACATTGGTGGACATTTTTACAGAAATAGATTGACAAAAAGAAGGTGTTACAGAAATAGATATTTCTTCTTATATACAGAACATGTCTTTCAAATGTCTCATAGCAAATTTAAAGATTAAGTGGCGAGAAAATGTTTTATTTAAATGAAAAAATTCAGATGATTTATATGTTGACTTTCGTAATGTAGCCTCTCTCCAGATCTCTCTTACCCCATCTCTCTCTCTCTGTCACCACTAACACCCTATCGATATATTTTGATATTTTAGCTTTGTCAATTTGTCACTATTCCCATTTTCTACTACTTCAATATCCCAGTATTCCAAAATCTCACTATTCCAGTAACTTTCTATTCCCATATCCCACTATTCCCATATCTCACTATTCCCATATCCCACTATTCCAATGTCCCACATTTTCCAATGCCCACAGTTACAATATCCCTATACCTCAATACCCCACATTCCCACATTCCCACTATTCCCACTATTCCCACATTCCCACAATTCCATTTGAAAGCTCAGATCACAATCTTCTCATTTTAACGATACTCGACAGAGTGGATCAAACCAAATGAGCCAGTCCATGTAATGTAGCGACATGTATCCATGACAACCTAATTTCTCATCAAGAAAACTGAATGTTTAGGCTAAAACCCAATGTCCCATCATATAACGACATTGATACTTGACAACCAAATGTCTCATCATATAACGACATTGATACTTGACAACCCAATGTCCCATCATATAACGACATTGATACTTGACAACCCAATGTCCCATCATATAACGACACTGATACTTGACAACCTAATGTCCCATCATATAACGACATTTATGCTTGACAACCCAATGTCCCATCATATAACGACATTTATACTTGACAACCCCTTGTCCCATCATATAACGACATTTATACTTGACAAACCAATTTCCCGATAATCTCATTATTTTATTTGCAATGACAGCCAAATTTCACACCGATATCATTATATTAATACACGACAATTTCATTCATCGTTGATATAATTATAATTGTACATTATAATCTAATTTCCCATTAAAAGCTATATTCGGACACAGGTCACTTACATTTTCGTGAGAAAAATAACTCAATGAATACATTATAAGGGTATTTCCCAAACGTGAGTGATCAATAAAACGTCAATTGACCACCATAAAAAACCACCATATCAATTATAATAACTTATTTCTCTCATATTATAATTATATTTATACAGAAGAAATTAAATTCCAATCAATATGAGTACATAAAAACAAGACTCATTTATTTGACTGCGGTTTATAAATAGCTCAATCTAACTAAATTTATAAGAGAAACGTTTATTTCAGGTTAATATAACTCTAATTCGAAGTAATGAAATGCTAATAAAATGGTAGTACAAAAACAATTCTTACATGACCTTTTTTGTTTATTTAATATTAAATGTTAATAAAGTGGGTCATCAAATTTTGATGTCTAAAAAGATTTGTTACTGAATGGGCATTAACATTTAATGTCTGGAAAAAAAAGTATAACGAGGCATCAAATGTTACAGTATGTGCAATAAATGTTACAGTCCGGGCACAGAATGTTACTGTATGTATATCCAATGTTACTGTCTGGACAAGGCTTCAGTCCGAGCAACACATGCTACTGTAAGGGCATCAAATGTTACAGTATGTGCAATAAATGTTACAGTCCGGGCATTATAATGTTACTGTATATATATCAAATGTTACTGTCTGGACAAGACTTCAGTCCGAGCAACACAAGTTACTGTATATATATCAAATGTTACTGTCTGGACAAGACTTCAGTCCGAGCAACACATGTTACTGTATATATATCAAATGTTACAGTCTGGGCAAACAATTTACTATCTGAGCTTCAATTGTAACTGTATGGACATCAAGTGTTAATTTGTTATTGTCTGCTAACAAAAGTTACTGTCTTATGTCTGGCCATCAAATTTACTGTCTTGCCTTTAAATGTAACTGTCTGGCCATCAAATGTTACTGTTTGAGCATCAAATGATACTATCTTTCCATCATATGTTACAGTCTGGCCATTAATTGTTAATTTTTGGCCATCATTTGTCACTGTCTAACAATCAGTCGTTACTATATCGCAATCAAATAATACTGTCTACTCATTAAATGTTAATGGCTGGCCATTAAATGTTACAATCTAGACTTTAATATCAGTGTCTTGCCATCAATTTTAATTTCTAACATTCAAATGTTACTCTCTGGCAATCACATATTTCTGTCTGGTCTTAAAATGTTAATGTATGGCAATCCCACTTTACATTATGGCAATCAAAATGTACTGTCTGGCCAACATTTGTTACTGTCTGCCATCAAAAGATTACAGTCTGAAAATCAAATATTACTGTCTGGCCATTAATTTTTACGCTCTGACCATCAAATCTTACTGTATATCTTCCAATTTTTACTAAATAGCCATCAAATATTAATGTCTGGCCATCAATATATTTTCGTCTGGAAATAAGATATTACTCTCTGGCCATCAATTGTTACATTCTAACAATCAAATCTTACTGTCTAGTTACCAAATGTTACTGAATGACCATTAAACGTTAGTGCGTGGTCATAAATGAAATTGGCCAAATATAGTCAGTGTCTGCCAATCAATTGTTACTGTCTGCCAATCAATTGTTACTGTCTGGCAATCAATTGTTACTGTCTGCCAATCAATTGTTACTGTCTGGCAATCAATTGTTACTGTCTGGCAATCAATTGTTACTGTCTGCCAATCAATTGTTACTGTCTGGCAATCACATTTTACTGCCTGGACATCAAATGTTATTTTCTGGCCCTCAAATGTTATTGTCTAGAAAAAAGTTGTTACTGTCTGGCCATCATTTGTTAATGTCTGGCCATAAAATGTCAATATCTGCAAAACAATTGTGAAAGTCTGGCCAACATTTGTAACTGTCTGGGCATCAATGTTTACTGCCTACCCATCAAATATGACAGTTAAACAACCAAATGTTACAGTCTGTCAATTAAATATTTCTGCCATCTCTCAGTTGTTACTAATTTGTTATTAATTGTTACAGTCTAGCCATCAATTGTTACTGTCTAGCAATCAATTGTTACAGTCTAGCCATCCATTGTTACTGTCTAACCATCAATTGTTACTGCCTAGCAATCAATTTTAAAATTTGGTCATCAGTCTTTGCTGTCTTGCCATGAAAAATGACTGTCATGCCGTCATTTGTTACTGTCTGGACATCCAACGGTGCTGTCTGGCCATCAAGTTTTACTGTCAAGCTTAAAATCGTCATGGTCTGTCAATCAAGTGTTTCTGTGAGGCTATCAAATGTTGTTGTCTGGCCATCAAATGTTGTTGTCTAACCATCAAATGCTTATGTCTGGCCAACATTTGTTACGTTCAGACCATCAGACTTTATAGTCTAAACATCCAATTTTACTTTCGTGAAATTAAATATTATGATCTGCCCATTAAATATTACTGTCTGCCTATTAGTTGTTACTGACTAGCCATCAACTGTCGGGCATTCATATTTTACTGTCTGGCCATAAATCGTTACTGTCTGGCCATAAAGTGTCAAAATCTGCCCATTATTTTTTTATTGTCGGGCCATCACACTTTACTGTCTGGCCATTAAAAGTTACTGTCTGGCCATTAAATATTACTGTCTGGCCATTAAATATTACTGTCTGGCCATTAAATATTACTGTCTGGCCATTAAATATTACTGTCTGGCCATTAAATATTACTGTCTGGCCATTAAATATTACTGTCTGGCCATTAAATGTTACTGTCGTGAAATTAAATATTACGGTTTGGCTATTAGATTTTACTGACTGTCGATCACTTGTTACTGTCTGGCCACAACATTTTACTGTCTAGCCATCAATTGTTACTGTCTAGTAATCAATTTTAACATTTGGCCATCTGTCTTTACTGTCTTGCCATCAAAACTTACTGTCATGCCATCATTTGTTACTTTCTTGACATCCAATATTACTGCCTCGCAATCAATATTACTGTCTGGCTAGTAGTTGTTCCTGACTGGCCATCCCTTACAACTTTCTTGACATCCAATGTTTCTATCTTGCTATCAAATTCTACAGTCTGGCCATAAATACTATTGTTTGCCACCAAATTGTACGGTCTGGCCAAATAATGTTACTGCCTGGCCAACATTTGTTACGTTCTGGCCATCAGACTTTATTGTCTAGACATAAATGTTACTGGTTGGCCATCAATTGTTACTGTAAGACCCTAATTTTTTAGTGTTGGCCATCAAATGTTTCAGTCTGGGTATTAGATGTTACTGCCTGGTCATCACTTGTTATTGTCTGGGCATGAAATGTTACTCTCTGTCCACTAAATGGTGCTGTCTTGCAATCAAATGTTACTGTCTAGCCATCAAATGTTACTGTCTGGACATAAAATGCTACTGTCTGGACATCCAATGTTACTATCTGGCCATTGATTGTTACCGTCCGGCCGTCAGATTGTTCCTGTTGAGCATCAATTGTTACTGTCTGGCTATAAATTGTTACTGCCCAGCCATTGAATGTTACTGGCTGGCCATCAAATGTTACTTTCTCGCCATCAATTGTCACTGGCTGGTAATCGGATAAACCACCTATAAATTGACCAATCAAATCCTTATTAAGTTAAACAATTTCTCAAATGTTGTTTTAAAGCGATTAATTTTCTATTTGGCGTAGCTTTAAACAAAATTAGACAAAATGAAATTGAGTTATGGTAGATAGCAGAAGAAATAAAACAGAAAGGTTGACATCATAGAGACGTTGGTTGATATTAAAATGTATACTTTTTTTTTGATACGCTGAAGTATACAAAATAAGTGGATATCATTTGATAATGAATGTACATGTGTTAAGATGGTGCCTATTTTTAGAAATAATAAATCACTTTCTCTATTTAAAAACATTAAGTCAACTACTAAAAATATTGTTAAGTTGGTTACACTGAATAGAGTTTTGTTGTGACAGGCCGTGACAGCTCTCTGAATGCTACGGCGACATTTCAAAGAGAGAATCGAAGAGGTTTCTTTTAAAATAGTAGTAAATATTTGTGTTCATCTGAATATCAATAAACACTTAAACTTGTGCCCGCAAGAAATCGATTTTTTTTTTTCGAAAACTAAATCGGTACTTTGCTGGTGCTTCTAAAGTTTTTCATGGTTGACTGGAAACATATGTCACACTTGACTGAAGGACCAAATGTTATTTAAGTCATAGTGCTATTGAGCCGGATAAATTTCATTGGCATTAATTCGGATTTATTCTTGTTGACATTAACTAATTTCTTGTAATTTTGATTGGTTCTAAAATCATGTTTGATGTTTCTAAACTCTAGTCCAATAAAAGAAATCGGAGCAATTAAAAGAGACCAAATACTAATTAATAAACAGAAAATGTTTCTTTCATCATTTCAGTTCACCTTAGCGTCATCTAATTCACATTTACTTATTCAAACCAATTGGTGCTGGGTAGCCGAGCGTTTTGACTCAATCCAAATAGATGGTGGTCTGGTGGTCTGGCGGTCTGGTGGTCTGGCGGTCTGGCGGTCTGGCGGTCTGGGGGTCTGGTGGTCTGGCGGTCTGGCGGTCTGGTGGTCTGGTGGTCTGGTGGTCTGGTGGTCTGGCGGTCTGGCGGTCTGGTGGTCTGGTGGTCTGGAGCTCAATCCCAACCAAAGCCCCCACGCCTAACACCCCAGGTGGATGGGACTCGTTAGCTCTGGACGGGAACTCATCTGAGAGAAGACAAACTCTTAAATAAAACCAGGAGGCAAAGTGATCAATTAAGTGATCCTGGGCCTTCAAATATGAAAAAAAACATGACAAACAGAAATTATATGAAAGAGTACCAGATATGAAAAAAAAAACTTCGTTCTTTTCTCTACAAAAATGCCCAGTTCCTTTGTGGTCGTACCCCACAGCTTATAAACAAAAATAACGACGTCATAGTCTGTGGGATAACAATGGGAATTCGTGATAACATTCTATGCTATTGTTATATGTATGGCAGTAATGGACTTGTAACATTACAATGTAACCATCTGATTGCAGCCTATAGTCTGGAATATTTTGAGGATTATCTCTAATAAGCATACCTTAAAATTCTGTCCATCCAGTGGTGTCTCTTAAAGATCTGTCGACCCAGTGGTGTCTCTTAAAGTTCTGTGGACCCTGTGGTGTCTCTTAAAGTTCTGTCGACCCAGTGGTTTCTCTTAAAGTTCTGTGGACCCTGTGGTGTCTCTTAAAGTTCTGCCAACCTAGTGGTGTCTCTTAAAGCTCGGTCGACCCAGTGGTGTATCTTAAAGTTCTGTCGAACCTGTGCTGTCTCTTGAAAGTTCTATTGAGCCAGTGGTGTCTCTTAAAATTCTGTCGACCTAGTCGTGTCTCTTAAAGTTCTGTCGACCCAGTGGTGTCTCTTAAAGTTCTGTCGACCCAGTAGTGTCTCTTAGAGTGCTGTCGACCCAGTCGTGTCTCGTAAAGTGCTGTTAATCCAGGAGTGTAGAAGGCGCTTGCAGAGAAGTAACTTTTCTTGATATTATCTAGCGGCATTTTCAACCAATTGCTGAGTTTGTTATCGAGGACTGGGGCTGGCCAAAATATCAACCCATCCGGTTGGCGATAGCCCAAGATTTAAAAATTATCATAGGGTAATGTTGAGAACACATTACTAAGAGAAGATTTTTCACTAAAACTGGCTTGGTCCAACACTTCGAACATCACCTTGACCACCACCTTGACCAATACGTTGACCAACACATTGACCAGCAAATCAACCAGCACCTTGAAATCATCTATACCAGCACCTCAACAAGCACCTTGACCAGCACCTTGAAAAGCATCCGAAAAAAACCTTGACCAGCAGCTTGACCAGCATCCCAACCAGCATCTTGACCAGCGAATCAACAAACAACTTAACCAGCATCTCAACCAACACTTCATCCAGCATCTTGACAACATCTATACCAGCACCTTGATATGCTTCTAAAGATTCAACTACTTCTTGACATCCTGAAAATTGGAATAAGAGAATATGAAAATAAATGTAGAAGAAATGTGAAGTAAAGTGGTTCTCAGAATAAATGAACCCCACACACCAATGAAGGCATTGTCATTTACTTAAGATGCACGTAAACTTGGGAGACTTTTTGGGGGAGCTAGGGGTCCTACCATGGGCGCTAATTCGGGGCACACTAGGACTGCCACCATGGGCGCTGATTCTGGGGACACTAGGACTGCCACCATGGGCGCTGTTTCGTGGGACACTAGGACTGCCACCATGGGCGCTGATTCGTGGGACACTAGGTCTGCCACCATGGGCACTGTTTCGGGGGACACTAGGTCTGCCATCATGGGCGCTGATTCGTGGGACACTAGGTCTGCCACCATGGGCACTGTTTCGGGGGACACTAGGTCTGCCATCATGGGCGCTCTTTCGGGGGACACTAGGACTGCCACCATGGGCGCTGTTTCGGGGGACACTAGGTCTGCCATCATGGGCGCTGTTTCGGGGGACACTAGGACTGCCACCATGGGCGCTGTTTCGGGGGACACTAGGATTGCCACCATATATATAATGATTTTTTTAAAAACCTGCTTTGGCTGCCGGAATTGGATCGTAGTCTTGAATAGTATGGTATCAGATCGAAGACGTGGATACAGTGGCAACTATTGCAGTCTTGAATATATGGCATCAGATCGGAGACTTGGATAGATTAGCTTAAGATCGGAGTCATGGATACTTTGGTATCAGATTGCAGTTGTGAATAGATTGGCATCAATCGGGAGTTTTTTTTATAGATTGGCGTAAAATCAGCGTCACGGATAGATTTGCATTAGATCGGAGTTGTGGAAAGAATGGTATCAAATCGCAGTCATGGATAGATTTGCACTAGAATTTAGTCGTTGATATGTTGGCAGATTAAATACTTGGATAAATTGGCATTAAATTGGAGTAGTAGATAGATTGACATCGGATCAGAGTCATGGATAGATTGGCATCAGATCGAAGTTTTGGACAGTTGGCATCAGATCAGAGACGTGGATAGATTGGCATCAGATTGGAGTCGTGGATAGATTTGCATCAAATTGTAATATGGATAGATTGGCATCAGATTGAGGTCATGGATATATTAGCATCAGATCGTAGTCGTGGATGGATAGGCATCAGATTGGAGTCATGGATAGATTGGTATCATATCGGAGTCATGGATAGATTAGCAACAGATTGTAGTCAAGAATAGATTTTGACTGAGAGGATATTTGGTTTTTAATAACACAGAAATAACGAACATTTTCAAATCTATTTCATTGATCAAACCACTAATCGCTTGCTCATTTCATATTCTAGGATTATGGAAGTTTAAAAAAAGGAAATGCAAACAATTTCACTAAATAACTCATCCTAACACTTATTAGTAAGGTTCTGACTTCATATCTATACGCCTGAGTATATAGAACTGAGACTACAGAACTGAAGATACAGAACTGAGACTACAGAACTGAGAATACAGAACTGAGACTACAGAACTGAGACTACAGAACTGAAGCTACAGATTTGAGACTACATAGCTCCACTCCTTTGTCTGCGGCCCCTTTCCCTTGTCCGGAGTCCCACTCACTTTTGTTTAACTCAATCCTATTGGTGAAAACTTTGAACCAAATGGCAGTTCATTGTGGTGCAGGGAAGTTGGTTAAGAGAATATGTCAGTCCATGCCTTGCAGGCAACATACGCATACATTCAAGTAATGTTCAATGAACGCTTGTATAGAGCGCCTGCAACACCTACCTGGCCACGTCAAGGACTATCAATTTACCCACCTGAAATAGCAGGCCACTCATCAGACACTCCCTCCACAATAGCTGCAGAACGCCTCGTCAATGGTCTTGTTTAGCTAAGGTGCAAACTTGAACGACTTGTGATCGGTCGGTTATTGATTTTAGATTATGTTTAATTTGACATGACTTATTGAATGCAAGTATCGCCTTGAGGGATCAAAGACTGATGGACTTACACTAAGGGTTGGGTGGGGCTTGTTTAGTTCAAGCAAAACTGGGAGCGAGGTAACCTTGTCTCAGGGTATATGTGAAAATATTGAGGAAATTATCAAAGCAGGAAGTTCATATTCGATCTCAGGCGTTGATGGAAAAGTTCATAGTGCATCACTGTCGATGCTGGAAATGTTCATAGTACGTATGTTCATTATGCTAATAAGTACAAAGGTTCATTATGTTAATACGTACATAGGTTCACTATGCTAATCTGTACATAGATTCATTATGTTAATATGTACATGAGTTCATTATGTTAATACATACGTACATAGGTTTATAACGTTAATATGTGCATAACATCTTTATGTTAACGTGTAAATAGGTTATTATTCTAATTAGTACATATGTTCATTATGCTAATACGTAAAAAGGCTTATGATGTTAATATGTGAATAGGTTTATTATGTTAATATCTACATAATATCTTTATGTTAATACGTACATAGGTTCACCATGTTAATACGTACATAGGTTCACCATGATAATACGTACATAGCTTCACCATGTTAATATGTACATAGGTTCACCATGATAATGCGTATATAGGTTCACCATGTTAATACGTACATAGGCTCACCATGTTAATACGTACATAGGTTCACCATGTTAATACGTGCATAGGTTCACCATGTTAATATGTACATAGGTTCACCGTGATAATAGGTACATAGGTTCACCGTGATAATAGGTACATATGTTCACCATGATAATAGGTACATAGGTTCACCATGATAATATGTACATAGGTTCACCATATTAATACGTACATAGGTTCACCATGATAATACGTACATAGGTTCACCATGATAATAGGTACATAGTTTCACGATGTTAATACGTACATTTAATAGGTAAATATGTTCACCATGATAATAGGTACATAGGTTCACCATGTTAATACGTACGTAGGTTCATAATGTTAATACGTACATAGGTTCACCATGATAATAGGTACATAGGTTCACCATGATAATAGGTACATAGGTTCACCATGGTAATAGGTACATAGGTTCACCATGATAATAGGTACATAGGTTCACCATGATAATAGGTACATAGGTTCACCATGTTAATACGTACATACGTTCTAACAAAAATGAAAGAAGCGTATTTATTTCTCTTAATGTAGGTTTCTTGAAAAAAAATTTTTTTTTATCTTATTGAAACAAACACAAAGACAACTGTAATTTATGCACATTTATTTTAGCATTGATTGATATCCTTTGCATATAATTACCATTGGGATAGCACTCGTTGTCACTCGAATAATCAGACACTACTTACGGTTTTACTATTTTCAAAATGATCAAATCACATACACTTCTGTTATGATCAAATCACATTCAGTTCTACTATGATCAAGTCACATACAGTTGTGCTATGATCAAATCACATACAGTTTTGCTATGATGAAGTCACATACAATTCTGCTATGATCATTTTACTATACACCAGAAAGAAAGACGAACTCTTTCAATAAAAGATTGTTACGATAAAAAAGTATACCCCGACAACAATAAACATGAATTCACATGCCAAATACATGAATTCACATGCCAAATACATGAATTCACATGCCAAATACATGAATTCACATGCCAAATACATGAATTCACATGCCAAATACATGAATTCACATCCAACATCGCAAATGAATGCACATACCACACACTCACATGAGTGCACATATAACAAATAAAACGTGACATATTTCTGTGATTTTAAAATTAATTAATTTTTTAAAATGTAAAGACTATATTTTAACTAAACTTTAAAAATTTCCGAAAGCAAATAGTGCAATAGTGTGCTATATAGTGCAATAGTGTGCTATAATTGGATTCGCTTGCTATCAGGTGCTTTGGTTGCTAATATGTGTTTTGGTAACTATAATGTGATTCGGTAGTTGGAATGTGCTTTGTTTCTATTTTGTGATATAGTGTAGCTTTCTGAATCGTTAAAGTAAAGTAAAGTGTCAAGTGGAACAGAGAAACAAGTCATTTCAACGATGGCGGACATAGCATGTCCGGTCATGGTCATCTTAATCTTATTGGATATTGCTACAGCCACGGTAAGTAAGGGAATGTGCTTATTCATGTCTGTCTTGTCTTCTTATAGTTTGAAAATCATATCTGCTGTCTTGTCTTCCTATAGTTTGATAATCGTGTGTGTCTTTTCTTATTTCAGTTTGATAATCGTGTGTGTCTTGTATTATTACAGTTTGATAATTGTGTCTGTCTTGTCTTATTACAGTTTGATAAACGTGTCTGTCTTGTCTCATTACAGTTTAATAATTGTGTGTGTCTTGACTTATTACCGTTGATAATTGTGTGTGTCTTGTCATATTACAGTTTGATAATTTTGTCTGTCGTGTCTTATTACAGGTTGATAATAGTATCTGTCTTGTTTTATTACATTTTAATAATCATGTGTGTATTGTCTTATTACAGTTTGATCATCGTGTGTTTCTTGTCATATTACAGCAGTTAGATAATCGTGTCTGTCTTGTCTTTTTACATTTTGATAATCGTGTCTGTCATGTCTTATTACACTCTGATAATCGTGTGTGTATTGTCTTATTACAGTTTGATAATCATGTGTGTCTCGTTTTAGTAAAAAAAATTTGGACATTTTTTCAGGAATAGCAGTTTTTGACATTTAAATACAAATAAATTTAGAACATTTCCCCATTGAAGGAAATTAAGGGCATTTCCCCATTGAAGGAAAAGTAGGACATGAGTCTGTTGGATAGTATGAAAAATGTTACCTTTATTTATCTTGTTATTTAATTTAAGTTTGTTAAATGCAACATGAAATAGCATATTAAATGCCACATTAAATACCAAATAAAATAAAAATTAAATGACACATTAAATGCTACACTAAATGCCACATTCCTCATCCTCCTCCTCATGTCCCTTAGTCATTTGACCGTTGGGACGCCACAGATGACATGTGAACCATCCTCCTCCATTCCTCTCTGTCTTCTGCACTACGCACTGCATCGCCCAGGGTTAGTCCTGTCCACTCTTTGATGTTATCATTCCATCTTTTTTCTTTGTCTTCCTCTTCTTCTCCCTCCTCTTGTGGTGCCCTGCAATATTTCTTTGGCCAGCCCTTTTTTCCTTGTTACGTGGCCGTAGCATTGTAGGTTGCTTTTTTTCATTAAATAACACATTAAATGCAAAATTAAATGCCACATTAAATGTCACATTAAATGCCACATTAAATACCACTTAAATACCAAATTAAATAACAGTTTAAAAGCCACATTAAATGCCACATTAAACACCGTATTAGTGTGAGAATAAAATTGTATGAAATAAAAGGTTGTAGAATTTAAATTAAAAATTTGGTAAGGAGGGTGTGATGATTTAAGCAAGATTGGCGCTTAAATAAAATTATGGTCTACTGACAACAAGAAACCTCTATCACCCTCAGGGACACACGACTGTCAGCACTGACATATTGATTTAAACGTCAGAGACACCCGACTGCCAGCTGACATATTGATTTAAGCGTCAGAGACACCCGACCGCCAGCTGTCATATTGATTTAAGCGTCAGAGACACCCGACCGCCAGCTGTCATATTGATTTAAACGTCAGAGACACCCGACTGCCAGCTGACATATTGATTTAAACGTCAGAGACACCCAACTGCCAGCTGACGTATTGATTTAAACGTCAAAGACACCCGACTGCCAGCTGACGTATTGATTTAAACGTCAGAGACACCCGACTGCCAGCTGACATATTGAATTAAACGTCAGAGACACCCGACTGCCAGCTGACATATTGACTTAACCCACAGAGGCACCCAACTGTCAGCATTGACAATTTGACTTGACTCACAGAGACACCCGACTTTCAGCACTGACATATTGACTTTACCCACAAAGACACCCGACTGTCAGCATTTACATATTGACTTTACCCACAAAGACACCCGACTTTCAGCACTGACATATTGACTTTACCCACAAAGACACCCGACTGTCAGCATTTACATATTGACTTTACCCACAAAGACACCCGACTTTCAGCACTGACATATTGACTTTACCCCCAAAGACACCCGACTGTCAGCATTGACATATTGACTTAACCCAGAGAGACATTCTACCGTCATCACTGTCATATTGACTTCACCCACATAGACATCTGACTGTCAGCACTGAAATATTGACTTCACCCAGGGAGACATCCTACCGTCATCACTGTCATATTGACTTCACCCACATAGACATCTGACTGTCAGCACTGACATATTGACTTCACCCAGGGAGACATCCTACCGTCATCACTGTCATATTGACTTCACCCACATAGACATCTGACTGTCAGCACTGACATATTTACTCTCCCTACAGAGACACCAGACTGTAAGAACTGACATATTAACTTAACCCTCAGAGACATCCAACTGTCAGAACTGACATATTGACTTCCCCCACAGAAAAACACAACTGTCAGAACTGACATATTGACTAAACCCACAGAGACACCCAACTGTCAGCACTGACATATTGACTTCACCCACAGAGGCATCCAACTGTCAGCACTGACATATTGAATTCACCCACAGAGGCATCCAACTGTCAGCACTGACATATTGAATTCACCCACAGAGACACCCGACTTCCATCACTGACATATTGACTTCACCCACAGAGACACCAGACTGTTACCACTGACATATGGACTTCACCCTCATGAATATCCGTCTGTCAACACTGACATATTGACTTAACCGACAGAGACATCCGACTGTCAGCACTGACATATTGACTTCACCCACAGAGACACCCGACTGCCAGCACTGACATATTGACTTAACCGACAGAGACACCCGACTGCCAGCACTGACCTATTGACTTCACCCACAGAGACACCCAACTGCCAGCACTGACCTATTGACTTCACCCACAGAGACACGCGACTGCCAGCACTGACCTATTGGCTTCACCCACAGAGACACCCGACTGCCAGCACTGACATATTAACTTAACCCTTAGACCGCACGTTTCATAATGTCACCTGGATGCCCAGCGCGGGGAGTAGGGTAGTTTGGGAGGTTGAGCCTGGGAGTAGGGTAGTTTGGGAGGTTGAGCCTTGGAAAAGGGTAACTTTTGTAGGTGAGTCTGGGAGTAGGTTAAGTTTAGGAGGTGAGTCTGGGAGTAGGTTAAGTTTAGGAGGTGAGTCTGGGAATAGGTTAAGTTTAGGAGGTGAGTCTGAGAGTAGGTTAAGTTTAGGAGCTGAGTCTGAGAGTAGGGTAAGTTTATGAGGTGAGTCTGGGAGTAAGGTAAGTTTTGGGGGTGAGTCCCACTTAATGGACACATAATACTGTAGTGGCTAGCAATGGGAATTGGCTGAATCTAACTTAATGTACTCATTATACTGTAGTGCCTAGCTCTGGGAGTAGGGTATTTTTTGTTGGGTCCATCGCACTGAATGAACTCATTATACTGTTGTGCTCAGCAGACAGGCTAATTTCAGACTAGACATGCTGATATAAAAATGGACATGTTAAAGTCTTACAAGCATGCTGATGTCTTGCCAGCTCAGCCCCTAAAGAATATGCTTAAACTACTTGTAGCCGTCTGTTTGGTCCCCTACTAACGACAGATGATGTTTTCAAAACTCTGTTTCAGCCCAGCATAACGTCGTTCAAGAAGGCCGCCACGGTCAGTGAGGATGCGACGGTCAACGAAATATTGTCCACCATAGTCTGCACTGACACTGACGGTGACGTCACCACGACATCGGTCAAGTCGATGTCTCCTACCAGTCCTTGCAGCAAGTGCTTTGAAGTTTTGAATTGTGGAACTGGTAGGCACAGAAACACTTAAGAATGTAGCTAAACTAATGAACTTAGCTAACCTATTAACATAGCTAAACTAATGAACATAGCTAACCTATTAACATAGCTAAACTAAACAAAACTAAGTTGATGATTCACCTTTTGAAAGATGTATATGGAATATCTAAAATTATGGATACAGCTAACCTTATGGAATATCTAAAATGATGGATGTAGTTAACCGTATCGACATATCAAAACTTTTTGTATATAATAAACTGTTGATATATCTAAACCTTTCAACATAGCTAACCAGATGGCTATATAAAGACATGTGTACATAGCTAACCAGATAGCTATATCTAGACATTTGTACATAGCAAACTAAATGGATATATCTAGACATTAGCTCCATGGACATAATTTTACAGTTTTTTTATATATAAGCAATAATAATTTAATCCTTTGGATATAGCTTATTTATGGATATAGCTTATTTTATGACTATTTCATTATTATCTTAACTGGCATTGTATGTATATGCAATATAATTGTATACAATAACGATGTAATATTAATTTCTAATTATTTCAATCTCCAGCAGAGTGTCTCCAGTACAGAGCAGGGGTGGGTACAATGGATTTCACGGTAACTCCATTTTATCTCATCACCATTTCGTGCACCGACAACAAGGAGACGCCGGTGACAGAGGTGATTGAGGTTGCTGTCGTTCCTAACGCACCCCCTCGCTATGATCCAGACAAATTGTATGGTAGGCCTACATCATTTTCTTTGTCTTTCTAAGGGTTAGACACCCGACTATCTCAGTCATCCATAACCCTAACCTCTCTATGATTCAGACAAATTGTATGGTAGGCCTAAATCATTTTCTTTGTCTTTCTAAGGGTTAGACACCTGATTACCTAGTCATCCCTAACCCTAACCTTGCTATGATCGAGACCAATTGTATGGTAGGCCTACACCATTTTCTTTGTCTTTCTAAGGGTTAGACACCTGACTATCTCAGTCATCCCTAACCCTAACCTCTCTATGATTCAGACAAATTGTATGGTAGGCCTAAATCATTTTCTTTGTCTTTCTAAGGGCTAGACACCTGATTACCTAGTCATCCCTAACCCTAACCTTGCTATGATCCAGACCAATTGTATGGTAGGCCTACATCATTTTCTTTGTCTTTCTAAGGGTTAGACACCTGACTATCTCAGTCATCCCTAACCCTAACCATAACGTAAGTATTCCATAACCTCTCTATGATCCAGACCAATTGCATGGTAGGCCTACATCATTTTTTTTGTCTTTCTAAGGGTTAGACACCTGACTATCTCAGTCATCCCTAACCCTAACCTCTCTATGATCCAGACAAATTGTATGGCAGGCCTATATCATTTTCTTTGTCTATGTAAGGAGCTGTGATGTCATACATTATATTTTAATTCTTTTGCAAGAACATTCGCTTTTGAAGGATATTTTGTAGGATAAAAAATAAGATAAAAAATAATAAAATATAATGGACTATTAGAAATAAGCTGTATGTGAATTGAAAAGGTAATATGAAAAGTATTGATTATTTATACATAAAACATATTGAAAAGGCGAAAACAAATAAAACTTGTATGTTGTCATTAAGGTATCAATCCTAGTATAATAAAAATTTATATATTCATGAAACAGAGATTGAAACGAAAAGAAACAGAAATGGAAACAGATATAGAAACAGACATTGAAACAGAGATACAAAGATAGAAACAGATGTAAACGGATAGAAACAGACATAGAAACAAATAGAAACAAAGATAGAAAGAAGACAGAAACGGAGACATAAAAAAGAGGGACATAAACATAGAAAAAAATAGAGAGATAAAAAGAGATAGAAATCAAGAAATTTATATAGAAACAGAGACACAAAGAGTTATAGAAACAAAAATGGATTTTTATTTAAAAATATAATCAGGGATAGAAACAGAGACAGAAACAGAGCTAGACATAAGGCTAGCAACAGAGATTGAAACAGGGATAGAAAAAAATAAATAGAAACATGAAAAGAAATAGAAAAGAGAGGTCGAGACAAAGATAGAAAAATAGATGAAACATGGTAGTAAAGTATTTAAAAGCAGAGATAAAAGCAGTTATAGAAACATTGAAAGAGACAGATATAGAAACAGATATACAAAAATGGCACAAAAATGACAGTTGATTCAACCAGTGTTCTCTCTATAATTTCAGTTGCCAAAAACCGTGTTTGTATCTATAATAACAGTTGCCTAAACAAGTGTTTGTCTCTATAATTTCAGTTGATTCAACCAGTGTTTGTCTCTATAATTTCAGTTGCCCAAACCAGTGTTTTCTTTATAATTTCAGTTGCCTAAACCAGTGTTTGTCTTAATAATATCAGTTGCTTCAACCAGTGTTTGTCTCTATAATTTCTGTTTTCCCAACCAAAGTTTTATCTATAATTTCAGTTGCCAAAACCAGTGTTTGTTTCTATAATAACAGTTGCTTCAATCATATTTTAACTCTATAATTTCAGTTTCCCAAACCTGTGTTTTCTCTATAATTTCAGTTGCCTAAACCAGTGTTTGTTACCATAGTTTCAGTTGCCTAATTCAGTATTTGTCTCTATAATTTAAGTTGTCTAAACCAGGATTTGTCTCAATAATAACAGTTGCTTCAACCAGTGTTTGTCTCTATAATTTCAGTTGCCTAAACTAGTGTTTGTCTCTATAATTTCAGTTGCCTAAACCAGTGTTTGTTACCATAGTTTCAGTTGCCTAATTCATTATTTGTCTCTATAATTTAAGTTGCCTAAACCAGGATTTGTCTCAATAATAACAGTTGCTTCAACCAGTGTTTGTCTCTATAATTTCAGTTGCCTAAACTAGTGTTTGTCTCTATAATAACAGTTGCTTCAACCAGTATTTGTCTCTATAATTTCAGTTGCCTAAACTAGTGTTTGTCTCTATAATAACAGTTGCTTCAACCAGTATTTGTCTCTATAATTTCAGTTGCCTAAACTAGTGTTTGTCTCTATAATAACCGTTGCTTCAACCAGTATTTGTCTCTATAATTTCAGTTGCCCCAACCGGTGTTTTCTCTATAATTTCAGTTTCCTAAACCTGTGTTTGACTTTATAATAACAGTTTCCTAATTCAGTGTTTGTCTTTATAATTTCAGTTTCCTAAATCTGTGTTTACCAGTGTTTGTCTCTATAATAACAGTTGCTTCAACCAGTATTTGTGTCTATAATTTCAGTTGCCAAAACCACTATTTGTCTCTATAATTTCAGTTGCCTAAACCAGTGTTTGTCTCTATAATAACAGTTGCTTCAACCAGTATTTGTCTCTATAATTTCAGTTGCCCAAACCTGTGTTTGTCTCTATAATAACAGTTGTCGAAATCAGTGTTTGTCTTTATCATTTCAGTTGCCTAAATCAGAGTTTGTCTTTATGATTTCAGTTCCCATAACCATCGATTCATCGGTAGCGGCTGGAGCACAAATCTACGATGTGGACTCCTTTGACCCCGAGACTGATGACGTCACATACACCCTCAAGGTCATCCCATCTTCTTCGTCCGTGAACTATGAGATTGACCAGCGTAAGAAGATTTAGATAATTAGTCTTTCATTTCTGCATTACTTCTCTTTGCTCATGTTGCTGATTTACATATAAAAATGTACATACATTTCCTTGCCACTTACACTGTTACATATGCCCCACTGTCATCTGTATCACACAGTAACATGTGTGTCACTCTGTCATCTGTATCACCCAGTAACATGTGTCACACTGTCATCTGTATCACACAGTAACATGTGTCACACTGTCATCTGTATCACACAGTAACATGTGTCACACTGTCATCTGTATCACACTGTCATATTTGTTAGACTGTTACCTGTGTTTCACTGTCCCCCGGGTCACACTGTCAACTTCGTCAATGTCATGTTTTTTAGACTTCCACATGTGTCACACTGTCACGTATGTAAAACTGTCACATACGTCACACTGTTGAATGTGTTACATTATCACCTAGATCACACTGTCACCTGTGTCACACTGTCGGATGTGTAACATTATCACCTAGATCACATTTATGTTATACTGTCATGATTTTTAGACGAACTCCACATGTGTCACACTGTCATCTATTTTACACTGCCACCTGGATTACACAGTCACCTGTGTCACACTGTCGCCTGTATTACATTATCACCTAGATTACACTGTCACCTGTGTCACACTGTCGCCTGTGTTACATTATCAATTAGATCACACTGTCACCTGTGTCACACTGTCGTCTGTTTCGAAAATCAAGATTACCTTTCTCCCTACATAATATTTAATTTGCCAAAAATAAATAGTACCCTTGTCAGAGAAACTTTATGGTTTGACAATACTGTCACTTATAACTATGAAATAGTGAAACGAGGTATGTGGAAGCTTGAAGCAGTCCCTTCATTTATTTTTTTCACTTATAACTGTGCTTTTGTCACAGTGACAATACTGTCACTTATAACTGTGCTTTTGTCACAGTGACAATACTGTCACTTATAACTGTGCTTTTGTCACAGTGACAATACTGTCACTTATAACTGTGTTGGAGGTTAAAAAACGTGTTTCTTTGGGGGACTAGAATTAGCTTTATAAGCAGAGTCATTATCTGTATAAGCAAAAGTCCCTCTTGTCTACCTCTAACAAAAGTCCCCTTTGGTCTATTTCTAACAAAAGTCCCTTTGATCTATTTATAACAAAAGTCCCTTTGGTCTATTTATAACAAAAGTCCCTTTGGTCTATTTATAACACAATTCCATCTTGTCTATCCTGTAACAAAAGGTCATCTTATTTGTCTATCCTCTAACAAAAGTCCCTCTTGCCTATCATCTAACAAAAGTCTCTCTTGCCTATCATCTAACAAAAGTCCCTCTTGCCTATCATCTAACAAAATTCCCTCTTGCCTATCATCTAACAAAAGTCCCTCTTGCCTATCATCTAACAAAAGTCCCTCTTGCCTATTCTCTAACAAAATTCCCTCTTGCCTATCATCTAACAAAAGTCTCTCTTGCCTATCCTCTAACAAAATTCCCTCTTGCCTATCCTATAACAAAAGTCCATCTTACCTATCATCTAACAGAAGTCCCTCTTGCCTATCATCTAACAAAAGTCCCTCTTGCCTATCATCTAACAAAAGTCTCTCTTGCCTATCATCTAACAAAAGTCCCTCTTGCCTATCATCTAACAAAATTCCCTCTTGCCTATCATCTAACAAAAGTCCCTCTTGCCTATCATCTAACAAAAGTCCCTCTTGCCTATTCTCTAACAAAATTCCCTCTTGCCTATCATCTAACAAAAGTCTCTCTTGCCTATCCTCTAACAAAATTCCCTCTTGCCTATCCTATAACAAAAGTCCCTCTTGCCTATCCTCTAACAAAAGTTCCTCTTCTCTGCTAGATACGGGTATTATTAAAACAACGGTCCCTATGAAGAAGGAGTGCACTAATGACGTCACATTCCAGGTGACAATGACTGATGGAAAGAACACGGTTGGACCTCTGGTGATTGACAATTCCATATCATGTAAGTGGATTTGATTTTATAGTTTACATTTATGCCATGTCATAATGGCCGTCAATGACGTGGCCCCTACCTCGTTACGGACAATAAACAGAACGTTATGTAGTGCAAACCTTCATGACAATAAACAGAACGTTATGTAGTGCAAACCTTCATGACAATAAACAGAACGTTATGTAGTGCAAACCTTCATGACAATAAACATATCGTTATGTAGTGAAAATCCTTACGATAATAAAAATTAATGTTATTTTGTGCAAACCTACATGACAATCAACACAGTATTACGTGGTGCTAACCTTCATAACAATAAACACAAAATTATGTAGTGCAAACCATTATGAAAAAAACATAATGTTTCGTAGTGCAAGCCTTCAGGACAATTAACATAGCGTTATGTGGTGCAAAAATTCATCTTTTATAACTATTCAATCTGTATGTTTTACTGTGATCAGTCAACATAATGAATTTCATAGTAAACTATTGTCTCCCCAAATCTAGATGCGAACGTCGCCCCTGTCGCTACCAACCTTGACGCCACTGTCCAGATACCCGAGGACGCCACTGGAACTGCTTACAAAATGGTCATGAAAGATGGTAATGGTGACGCAATATCTTACACAGTGACAACATCAAATCCAGCTGGACTGGCCCAGTACAAGATGGACGGTCAGTACAGGTCAACGTAGAATGTTTGATCTTTTATCAACAAACACTGTTGGATTATCACTGTTCAAGATGGAATGTCAGTTATTTAGCTCTTGGTATGTCTGATACAAAATGAAGGTCAGTTAGATTTAGGAGTGTGTCTGCTTGGAACAAAAGGAAGGTCAGTTAGATTTGGGAGTGTGTCTGCTTGGAACAAAAGGAAGGTCAGATAGATTTGGGAGTGTCTATGCTTGAAACAAAGGGAAGGTCAGTTAGATTTGGGAGTGTGTCTGCTTGGAACAAAAGGAAGGTCAGTTAGATTTGGGAGTGTGTATGTTTGGAACAAAAGGAAGGGCAGTTAGATTTGGGAGTGTGTCTGCTTGGAACAAAAGGAAGGTCAGTTAGATTTGGGAGTGTGTCTGCTTGGAACAAAAGGAAGGTCAGTTAGATTTGGGAGTGTGAATGCTTGGAACAAAGGGAAGGTCAGTTAGATTTGGGAGTGTGTCTGCTTGGAACAAAAGGAAGGTCAGTTAGATTTGGGAGTGTGTCTGTTTGGAACAAAAGGAAGGTCAGTTAGATTTTGGGACAGTGTATGTTTCTAACAAAAGTAATCTCAATATAATTTAGACGACAAGCTGAATATAGATTCAGTTGCAAAGTTGTTACAATTGAGATGACCAGTTGAATATAGATTTAGTTGTAACGTTGTTACAATTGAGACGACCAGTTGAATATATTTATTTTAGGTGTAACGTTGTTATAATTGAGAGTTACATGCTTACATAAGCGCTCAGTTCCATGGGGATGTTGCTTTTGACACTATTTATACCTATAATATTTATATTGTATAGTATTTGATATGTATCTCATAGATTATATTATTTATAATTTATAGATGCCTCTTATAACCTATAGTATTTGTATTGTATAGTATTTTATGTTTAGAACTAAAATATTTCTATTGTAATATTTAATGCGGTATTTATAGCGTTTAATGCATGTTTAACAATAAATAATACTTTTTTTTAAATATTTGATATATTTCTAATAAAGTATACTATTTCTATTGCAATACTTAATATGTGTCTTATAACATGTATTTTTTCTATTGTAATACTTAATATATGACTTATAGCATAAAGTATTTCTACTTTAATACTCGATATGGGTCTTATTTCATATAATATTTCTATTGTAATACTTAATATGAGTATTATAACATACAATATTGTTATATTTAATGTGTCTTATAACATATAGTATTTCCATTGTAATATTTAATGTGTGTATTTTAATCTGTAAGTAAACCGGCAGTAATATTTCCATTCTATTATACTGCTACAATCCAGGCAAGAGTCGCAACATTGACATTGTATCAGCCTTGGACTACGAGAAATCAGCTCTGAGGATAACAGATACCATCATCCAAGTAACAGATGGATATTGTACTTCTCCACCGTACACACTGAGGCTAGAGGTAAGTTGGACATTGCACGCTAAGGCTAGAGGTATGTTGTTCATTGCACAGTACACACTCAGGCTAGAAGTAAGTTGGACATTGCACAGTATACACTCATACTAGAGGTAATTTGGACATTGCACAGAGACTAGAGGTAAGTTGGACATTGCAAAGTGCACACTCAGACTAGAGGTAAGTTGGACATTGCAAAGTGCACACTCAGGCTAGAGGTAAGTTGCTTATTGCACAGTACACACTCAGACTAGAGGTAAGTTGGACATTGCAAAGTGCACACTCAGGCTAGAGGTAAGTTGCACATTGCACAGTACACACTCAGGCTAGAGGTAAGTTGCACATTGGTTCACACCATTTTTTAGTCCAAGGTCAAGGACTTAATCAAATGAAGAAACTGATTCTTTGACAAGTTCATTTAAAAAAAAGTAATTGAATGTTAAAATAAAATCAATAATTTATTACCAACATACAACGTACATCACTTGTATCCTAAAAATAGTTTTTAGGCTAGAATATCATTCCATAATAGGCTGACATATTTTAAATAACCATAGTATTGTAGATATCTACAAGCCATACTCGATCTTTTGAGAAGCTTCGTAGAACAGATATAATGGAAACCTTACCCTTGCCGAAAATAGTTCACACCAAAGTTAGAGAGTATTCGAGCCTCATTGACAAGGTCCCCGCATTCGCCATTCAGGTCGTTGATCAATTGAGTTCGACAAACGATATTTGCACCTTTATTTTCTGTATAGCTGACCCTTTCAGTCGTGGGTCGAATTGGCGTTAAATATTTGTGTACGCGGCTGTGTGTAAGAGACGAATCAGATTTCGGGGAGTGTCTCTTTGGTCAGAGCTTCTCAAATTATATTATTATATACAGAGTTAAAATTGATGTCTGTGTACACAATTGTTTACTATCTTGGAGAGAGGATGTTAATAATGAACATCAAAGATATTTTCAGTATGAATGTCTCTAACAATCGGTTCAAATCCCAATATTTAACCAGCAATATTCGAATAAGTTGTATTCTTTTTGACCAGGTGACAGATGTCAATGAACCACCAACAATCTCCCCAATAGTCGCCTACGTTCAAGTCTGTGAAGGAATGGTAAGAATAATTATTGCAGACGTGAAGCCCGTCTCAACTAAATTATTAGAACCATTCTATTTCATCAACTGTGAAGTATTCTCGAACTCAGCGGTGCCCCACCTTTTGTTTTACACAAATATCCCTGATAAATACTTTTCATGTATAAGTACACCATCCCCCTTTTCAAGTACCCCCCACTCAGGCCTAAAACATATTAAAATATGAATATTAGCTAAATAATTAAATGTCGCATATAAGGCTGATGAAACTATTGAGTAAATAATTAAATGTCGCATATAAGGCTGATGAAATTGAGTAAATAATTAAATTTTGCATATAAAGCTGATGAAATTGAGTAAGTCATTAAAATTCGCATATAAAACTGATGAAACTAATGAGTAAATAATTAAATTTCGCATACAAAGCTGATGAAATTGAGTAAATAATTACATTTTGCATATAAAGCTGATGAAATTGAGTAATTAAATGTTGCATATAAAGCTGATGAAATAATTAACTAAGTAATTACATTTCACAAATAAAGCTAATGAAATTACTGAGTAAATAATGAAATGTCATTTTAAAATTATTTCAGTTTCTAGTTGTACAAATAATGAAACATTTTTAAAATCCAAAAAATTAGCAAAGCAATAAAATAAATATCCCATGAAACTAGAAAATATAAATAAACTATTTGTAACGTAACCCCAGGAGTACGTTTACCCCAGCTTGGGAACCGCGACTCTAAACCAATTACAATGTTCAATAAATTCTTATTTACTATATTATCTCAATGTCCTCTAGATGGTTCTAACCTACATATTAATGTTCTCAATATGCTTTTATATAACATACCAATGTTTTCTAAATGCTTCTATATAACATATCAATGTTTTCTAAATGCTTCAATATAACATACCAATGTTTTCTAAATGCTTCTATATAACATACCAATGTTTTCTAAATGCTTCTATATAACATACCAATGTTTTCTACATGCTTCTATATAACATACCAATGTTTTCTAAATGCTTCTATATAACATACCAATGTTTGCAAGAGTCTAGATGCTTCTTTACAACATCTAAATGTTCTCTAAATGCTTTTATACAATATAGCAATGGCCAATCGATACTTCTATACAACATTTCAATGTCCTCAGCAAGAAATCAACTGTGGATTCAGCGTCCTTGACCCCGACGCAGTGGACACACAGACATGGACCTATCATTCAACTAATGCCAACGTTAGGGGCCACTTCGGCATTGATGAGAACACGGGCCTCATAAAGACATTACTTGACTACGAGGCTGACCAGCCAACTCCATTGGCCAGTCCTAAGACCTTAAATGTGGTGGTCAGTATCCTGACTTATAGTTCATAATCCTAGATTCATATACTTAGTCTTTATGGGTCATAATCCTAATATCATGAACTAGTTTATTTGGGTTAGTGCTGTGAGCTTTGGTTAAACTTGTACATATCATGACCTAATGCACTTGAGTCAATGTTGTGAGCTGGCTAAGCGGGAAATATCATGAACTGGTGTATTTGGGTCAGTGCTGTGAGCTTTGGTTACACTTGTAATATCATAAACTAGTGTATTTGGGTCAGTGCTGTGAACTTCGGTCAAATGAACTTTGGATATCAGGTTAATGTGACTTTTGTTTATCCAGTTATTTATCATGACTTATAGTAAAACAGATCATGTGACTGATTTGCTTGCTTGGATGCTGTTGGGTGTAAACATTTACTGGCTCAGTCGCTTGACCAAATAATAACTTCTTTTTTAAAAATCTGAGTCACCTAATATGAGAGTCATGTGTGACTTTTTGAGTCATGCTTTGTATGGCTTAAGCTGGGGCTTTGGGTACTAGCATGGCCCTAGCTGCTGATCTGCCTTCTAGCATGGCCCTAGCTGCTGATTTGCCTTCTAGCATGGCCCTAGCTGCTGATTTGCCTTCTAGCATGGCCCTAGCTGCTGATTTGCCTTCTAGCATGGCCCTAGCTGCTGATCTGCCTTCTAGCATGGCCCTAGCTGCTGATCTGCCTTCTAGCATGGCCCTAGCTGCTGATCTGCCTTCTAGCATGGCCCCTAGCTTCTGATCTGCCTAATAGCATGGCCCTAGCTTCTGATCTGCCTACTAGCATGGCCCAGACCAGGGTACTGCCTATTAGCATGGCCCTAGCTTTTAATCTGCCTACTAGCATGGCATGAAATTATTATTATTATTACTCTAGCATGGCCCAGGCCATGGCTCTGCCTACTAGAAACAACATCTTGTCTTCTAAAGATAATTGGATGTTGTAAAAACATAATTGGTGGATTTTATAATTGCTACCTCTTTCTTTCTTGATCAGGTGACAGACAAAGGGGGGCTGACCGCTACAGCTACTTGTATAATAACATTTGTGGACTGCAATGACAACGCCCCTGTATTTGAGGCTGTGCAGACGTACACCGCAGCAGCCACAGAATGCACTCCAGCAGGTGAGTGACATCACTAACACAAAGTTTTTTTACACAAGAAAACGAACTTTCTGTAACACATCAGTGAGATATAACGCTGAATTTTGTAACAGTTGTAACACAGTAAAATGTAAACGCTTGAATTTTGTATACATGTATTTTAAACTAAACAACACTTAGTGATCAAATCCTAAAACTAGCAATTGTGCAAACTCTCCAGGTACCAAACTGCTGACCATCACAGCTACAGATAAAGACTCGGCACGGGAAGGGAACAATGTCTTGTATTATGAGTGAGTTATTCTGTTGTATGCTGTATTTTGTTGTGTTATTAGTGAGTTACTATGTTGTGTGCTGTAGTTTGTTGAGTTATGATTGAGTTACTATTTTTAGGCTGTAGTTCAAAGAGTTATTAGTGAGTTAATGTGTTGTATGCTGAATTTTTTTGAGTTTTTGATGCCACATTTGGTTTGTCACAGCTTAGATGATGGTAGTATGAGGTATAGCGCGTTGCGTACAAAGTAGTATTGGTGTTGGTTGATGCAGGGGTTGCTCCTCTCTGTGAAGGTTCAGTGTCCAGACGTTGAGGACATACAACGAAGACAACACATACTTCAAAGAATGACCAATACATTCTTCATAAACAATTATCAACAAAGAATGTATTAATAGATCCAATACAGCCTAACAATATTCCCTTTCACCGTTAACATCCATTGGTCTTTAACGCTTTCCAAAACATTCAGTAATCTTCCACGCTCCTTAATCTCAAAAACTTTTTTTTTCTCCTCTCCCGGAAATCGTCCCACACCCATTCAAAATCCAGCTAACGTGGTGTAACCCATGGGAAAACCTGAACAAAATAGCATTATTACTCATATGAATATGCAATGGAGCGCCATTGTTACACCCTGCCCTGGTCATTTGTGACATGGTTGAGGGATGAATGTGTTATGATGTTATATACTGTATTTTGTTGAGTTGCGAGTGAGCTCTTCAGCTGTATATTGTGTTGAGTTAGTTCAGGTTTATGTTTGTTTTATAATGGACTATCTTAGTATATTGTATTTTGAGTAAGTAGATCTAATGTCTGTTGTATTGTGAATGAATATATCAATGGTTTGTTGTATTGAGTTGTGTTATGAGTTATTTTCTTAATAATTTTATGTTTCATCATTTACTATTATGTTGTATATGTAGTGAATAGGTCATTAGTAAATTGCATTATGATTGAATTGCTCATTTGTGTTAAACATTATGCTTTTAGTAAGGGATTAATTTAGTTGTATTTTGGGTTGTGAGTGCGTAATTTAGTTGTATGCGATGTTGGATTGTTTTGTGTGAGAGTAATTTAGTTGTATCTTGTTTTATGTAGTTTTGTGAGAAAAACTAGATATAATGTGTCTCTATATATCAATTGAGATGCCCAAACTCACTACACAAGTTAGTTTCAAATGATACTATGCACCAGGAAGGAAGTAGCCTAAGTTTATAACTCAGACATAGATGAAGATAAATTATGACCGATTGAGGAAAACAAATGACTTTCTATACATTTCGGGAAATTATTTACCGTGAGGAAAATTATATTGTAGATTCTCTAGTTAAACCATATTTTAACTTTAAATTTAATAGAGATCTTTTTCAAGACCCATTCTACATTAATAAGTTATTGAGGGTAAACTCTATTCTAGTTAAAAGTTCTAATTCAATATTTTTCATGAACTATTTTCCAGCTAATATCTATTTCCATTTTTTCAAAGCTCTGTTCAAAAGCAATAATTAATTAAGAATTAAAATACTAAAATGACTTTCCGAATTATTTCTCAGAGGTTCTGGCGGTTCTGTCAGCGTCGGTACAGGAGGGGAAGTAGTCGTAAACCAAGCAATGCCTGCCGGCACGGTCGTAACGTTCTACGCTTACGCCTACGACAGGGGTCAAACCCCAGGTCCGTTGAGAAGCAAAAGTCCGGCCGTAGTCAGCGTCCGTTTTACCGTAAGTCAGTTGCTGTTGTGCATGTGTGTCATTCTAGGTGTAGGTATTCTTTTTATTACCGGTGTGACATTCTAGGAGTAGGTATTCTTTTTATTACCGGTGTGTCATTCTAGGTGTAGGTATTCTTTTTATTACCGGTGTGACATTCTAGGAGTAGGTATTCTTTTTATTACCGGTGTGACATTCTAGGAGTAGGTATTCTTTTTATTACCGGTGTGACATTCTAGGATTAGGTATTGTTTGTATTACAGGTGATATTCTATAAGTAGGTATTCTTTGTATTACAGGTGATATTCTAGGAGTAGGTATACTTTGTATTACAGGTGATATTCTAGGAGTAGGTATACTTTGTATTACAGGTGTTATTCTAGGAGTAGGTATTCTGTGTATTACAGGCGGGCCATTCTAGAAGTAGGACTTCTTTGTCTTGAAGGTGTGAGTTCTACCTAAGCCAGGGGTTCTTAAACCAGGAGTGCAGCACTTTCGTCGAAACATTTTCTTTGGCACAAATGTTGTCACCCACATTTCAGGACACTGCCATAAAAAAAAGTAACGCTGTAAAGGGACACAATTTACCAACGGTTTCTTGTTCTAAGTATTTTCTTCTAGAGAAATATAACAAAAATGTAAAAAAAAAATATAAAAAAATTGAAAGTTATATTAAAATACAGTATTTGTTTGACAGCCTTGTCCTACGACACAGCCACCATCTGCAGTAGTAACGACAGCTGCTCCCACAACGACCACTTCGACGACAACGGCAGCACCAGTTCAAAAAGGGGAGGTAAATCGTACACACTTCACTCATTTTTTTTGTGAATTTTGGCTAAATTAAGTCCCATTGATATTAAAGACGTGCAGGCAAAATATTATACTTATATAAGAATATAATGATGGTGATACGACATATACACTTTTACAATACTAAATATATTGACAGTAATATGATGGATAGACTTAACAATACTAGCACATGGCATACAATAGGATCTCTAAGAGCTATCTGATAAAGATGGACATAGACACTGCTAGACTAAGTAAGTTGAAATGAACATTTTAAAGTCGAGGTCCATTTGATAAAGCTGGACATTGTCCACTTTAGGCCCAAATGATAAAGCTAGACGTTGTAATTGGTAGGTCAAACTGATAAAGATAGACATTGAAATTGCTAGGCGCAACTGATAAAGCTAGAAATCGATATTGCTAGGCTTATCAGATAAAAGCTGGCCTGCACAATATATGACCCGTGGGCCGCATGAGGCCCGCTAATACCTTCTTTGCGACCCGCGAATTAAAGAAATACTCTTTATTATTACTATTTTCTTAATAGCTATGCCCCGTCCTATCTGCTTTCCACCCGCACAAGTCTCTTATAAAGTATTACGGCCCGCCTCATATTTTAAGTTGTGCAGCTCTGAGATTAAGAATATGGCAAACTGCTGACCACAGGGGTAAGATGTATGATGAAAGAAAAATCAAATTTAGCATCAATCTAACTATTGTGTCCTCGTCTGATGGACATGTCATGGACAATATTTCAATTGATTCTATAAAGATAGTGCTTATTTCAGTTGTAGTTTTCATCATATAAGACACTTTGTACCAGAGTAACACACTGTGCCAGGTATGAAACTCTGTGCCAGGTATGACAAGTTGTACTAGTTATGAAACACTGTGCCAGGTATGACAAGTTGTACTAGTTATAAAACACTGTCCCAGGTATGACAAGTTTTACTAGTTATAAAACACTGTGCCAGGTATGAAACACTGTGCCAGGTATGAAACTCTGTACCAGGTATGACAAGTTGTACTAGTTATGAAACACTGTGCCAGGTATGACAAGTTGTACTAGTTATAAAACACTGTGCCAGTTATGACAAGTTGTACTAGTTATGAAACACTGTGCCAGGTATGAAACACTGTGACAGGTATGAAACACTGTGCCAGGTATGAAACACTATGCCAGGTATGAAACACTGTGCCAGGTATGAAACACTGTGACAGGTATGAAACACTGTGCCAGGTATAAAACACTGTGCCAGGTATGAAACACTGTGCCAGGTATGAAACACTGTGCCAGGTATAAAACACTGTGCCAGGTATAAAACACTGTGCCAGGTATTAAACACTGTGCTAGGTATGAAACACTGTGCCAGTTATGACAAGTTGTACTAGTTATATAGGTATGAAACACTGTGCCAGGTATGAAACACTGTGCCAGGTATGAAACACTGTGCCAGGTATGAAACACTGTGCCAGGTATGAAACACTGTGCCAGGTATGAAACACTGTGCCAGGTATGAAACACTGTGCCAGGTATGAAACACAGTGCCAGGTATGAAACACTGTGCCAGGTATAAAACACTGTATCAGGTATAAAACACTGTGCCAGTTATAAAACACTGTCCCAGGTATGAAACACTGTGCCAGGTATGACAAGTTGTAGTAGTTATAAAACACTGTGCCAGGTATAAAACATTTTGCCAGGTATGAAACACTGTTCCAGGTATGAAACACTGTGCCAGGTATGACAAGTTGTACTAGGTATAAAACACTGTGCCAGGTATAAAACACTGTGCCAGGTATGAAACACCGTTCCAGGTATGGCAAGTTCTACTAGTTATAAAACACTGTCTCAGGTATAAAACACTGCGCCAGGTATAAAAAACTTTGCCAGGTATGAAACACTGTGCCAGGTATGAAACACTGTGCCAGGTATGAAACACTGTGACAGGTATGAAACACTGTGCCAGGTATAAAACACTCTGCCAGGTATGAAACATTGTGCCAGGTATGAAACACTGTGGCAGGTATAAAACACTGTACCAGGTATAAAACACTGTGCCAGGTATGAAACACTGTGCCAGGTATGAAGCACTGTGCCAGTTATGACAAGTTGTACTAGTTATAAAACACTGTGCCAGGTATGAAACACTGTGCCAGGTATAAAACACTGTGCCAGGTATGAAACACTGTGCCAGGTATGAAATACTGTGCGAGGTATGAAACACTGTGCCAGGTATAAAACACTGTGCCAGGTATAAAACGCTTTACCAGGTATAAAACACTGTGCCAGGTATAAAAAACTGTGCCAGGTATGAAAAACTGTGCCAGGTATGACAAGTTGTACTAGTTATAAAACACTGTGCCAGGTATAAAACACTTTGCCAGGTATGAAACACTGTGCCAGGTATGAAACACTGTGCCAGGTATAAAACATTTTGCCAGGTATGAAACACTGTTCCAGGTATGAAACTCTGTGCCAGGTATGACAAGTTGTACTAGGTATAAAACACTGTGCCAGGTATAAAACACTGTGCCAGGTATGAAACACCGTTCCAGGTATGGCAAGTTCTACTAGTTATAAAACACTGTCCCAGGTATAAAACACTGCGCCAGGTATAAAAAACTGTGCCAGGTATGTAACATTGTGCCAGGTATGAAACACTGTGCCAGGTATAAAACACTGTGCCAGGTATAAAACACTGTGCCAGGTATTAAACACTGTGCTAGGTATGAAACACTGTGCCAGTTATGACAAGTTGTACTAGTTATAAAACACTGTGCCAGGTATGAAACACTGTGCCAGGTATAAAACACTGTGTCAGGTATAAAACACTGTGTCAGGTATAAAACACTGTGTCAGGTATAAAACACTGTGTCAGGTATAAAACACTGTGCCAGGTATGAAACACCGTGCCAGGTATGACAAGTTGTACTAGTTATAAAACACTGTGCCAGGTATGAAACACTGTGGCAGGTATGACATGTTGTACTAGGTATAAAACACTGTGCCAGGTATGAAACACTGTGCCAGGTATGAAACACCGTGCCAGGTATGACAAGTTGTACTAGTTATAAAACACTGTTCCAGGTATAAAACACTGTGTCAGGTATAAAATACTGTGCCAGGTATAAAACAGTGTGCCAGGTATAAAACACTGTGCCAAATATGAAACACCGTGCCAGGTATGACAAGTTGTACTAGTTGTAAAACACTATGCCAGGTATAAAACACTGTGCCAGGTATAAAACACTGTGCCAGATATAAAACACTGTGCCAGGTATAAAACACTTTGCCAGGTATAAAACACTGTGCCAGGTATAAAACATTGTGCAAGGTATAAAACACCGTGTCAGGTATAAAACACTGTGCCAGGTATAAAACACTGTGCCAGGTATGAAACACTGTGCCAGGTATAAAACACTGTGTCAAGTATAAAACACTGTGCCAGGTATGAAGCACTGTGTCAGGTATGACACTTTGTGTCTGGTTCGAGTTGAAAAAAACCTAATGTAAACGCCATTAAAGAAGTTATTTCATATTTAGATTATTATTTTAAAAAAACTTTCGGTTTTTTCGTGGTCATGTCCCTCATAGGATAACTTGGCCTGGATCATCATTGCTGCCCTCCTGGGGACGGCCATGCTGGCGCTACTCACGTTTATGTTATGGCGCTACGGAAACCTTTGCTTGCATGCTTGTGGGAACTTCAACTGTCAAAAACGCTGCTGTGTGACGCAGTCGAGAGTAAAGAGGTCAGAGGTCATTACTTTTAATAGTTTGAATTCTTAGTAAAACGTTGATTTTAAAGTCTACTATTTATACTGTTAGTTTTAGAGTTGAATTTGTTATTTCAGTATAACAAATGTTTTTAACCACCCAAAAAAAGATTAATTTATACCTTGAACCCGAACTGAATTGTAACTTTTAGCTACTCACATCACATTTTAACATTGTAGGCAAACTGAATTGTAACTTTTAGCTACTCACATCACATTTTAACATTGTAGGCAAACTGAATTGTAACTTTTAGCTAATCACATCACATTTTAACATTTTAGGCAAACTGAATTGTAACTTTTAGCTAATCACATCACATTTTAACATTGTAGGCAAACTGAATTGTAACTTTTAGCTACTCACATCACATTTTAACATTGTAGACAAACTGAATTGTAACTTTTAGCTACTCACATCACATTTTAACATTGTAGGCAAACTGAATTGTAACTTTTAGCTACTCACATCACATTTTAACATTGTAGGCAAACTGAATTGTAACTTTTAGCTACTCACATCACATTTTAACATTGTAGGCAAACTGAATTGTAACTTTTAGCTAATCACATCACGTTTATACATTGTAGGCAAACTGAATTGTAACTTTTAGCTACTCACATCACATTTTAACATTGTAGGCAAACTGAATTGTAACTTTTAGCTAATCACATCACGTTTATACATTGTAGGCATACTGAATTGTAGCTTTAAGCTAATCACATCACGTTTATACATTGTAACCGAAATTTATTGTATCTTTTAGCTACTCACATCATATTTATACATTGTTGCCGACGTGGACTGTAAATTTTAGCTACTCACATCACATTTATCCATTGAAGCCGAACAAAATTTTACTTTTCAGCTACTCACACCAATGGTTTATGCACAGGTAGGGGACTTAATGGGATTCAATTTAGCCAAGATTCACAAACATCTCATTGAAATGTGTAACAGTAATATCACAATATTCCCAATTTACATACAGCTATGTTTACCACTAAAACAAAAGAAATATTTAAAACAAAGTATTTTTAACGAATTAATTTTTTGTGAACGATTCCATTTCATAATCGATTACTCCGACTTTGCAACCATAGGTGGTATAACATAAAGATAACATCTTGATTTCAGATCCTGTCATCTTTTGTTCAGATCGTGTCATCTTGAGTTCATATCTGGACATCTTAAGTTCAAATCTTGTCGTTTTGAATTCAGAATTAGTGATAGTATATTTATTGATATTAATTTTTTATGTTTAAAATTCCTTTTTTAATCTCAATAAAAGAGTGCATGTATGTACACAAAATATTTAAAAAAACACGTACTTTTCTATTTATGTTAAAGTTATCTTCTTTTTTCTACAGACTTGTAACACCAAAAATTGAGAGAAGAGCTCCAGCCAAGAGAGCTCCAAGTCCTCTTGTAGAACCAGAGTAAGCCAAAATCTAAATACAATCATATTTACAATATTTGAGCAAATGTATGTGAACAAGTGCACCATTATTGTATGGTACCACTAACCAATTACAGATACATGGTATTGAAAGTAATTCATCTTGGTACAATAAATATGTAGAGTTGTTACAAAATGACATATGTGGAGCTTAGGAGAAAACCTGAGTTATAAGTATTATATTTAGAGTGTAAATGGCATGCCTAAGTGAGAGGTATATGATTTATAGTTTATTTTACTTGCTTAAATGACAGGTATTTTATTTAATACTTTGCATCAATATTCGTTCTACCTAATGTGATAATTAAATTACTATTGGCAAAAACGTCTAGCTATAAGTTGGTTGTAAACTGTGTACACTTTAGAGGTGACACGCATGAGGAACTTTATTTGAGAAAACAGATTCGAGACATGAGTTTTGAGTTTTTTTAACTTGAGACATAAGAATTGATGCACAAGTCCTGATAAATTAGACTTAAGACACTAGATATTAAACTTGAGATATTGGACTTGAGATATTAAGCCTGAGACAGTGGACTTAAGATATTAGGCTTGAGACATTTGAAGTTAGTCATTAGAAATAACTTGAAGCTAAACTGATTACATTATTTTTTTTCCATATTAGACTTGAGACTAAAAGTTTGTGTCATGAGACATTATACTTCAAATTAAACACTTCAACATATATTGAGAATTTATATTTTAGAATTGAACACCTTCTCAATTATTCATGCTTTATACTTGAGTTAATCATCTTCTCATATAGTGATGCTTTATACTTAGAGTTAATCTTCTCCTCAAATATTAACAGAGAAAAGGAACCAGAGCCAAAAGGTCCTGGATTTATATTTGGGTTTTGGAAGGAAAGTAAGTAACTTTGTGTTGGAAGGATAGTAAGTAACTTTGTGTTGGAAGGAAAGTAAATAACTTTGTGTTGGAAGGAAGGTAAGTAATTTTGTGTTGGAAGGAAAGTAAGTAACTTTGTGTTGGAAGGAAAGTAAGTAACTTTGTATTGGAAGGAAAGTAAGTAAATTGTGTTGGAAGGAAAGTAAGTAACTTTGTGTTGGAAGGAAAGTAAGTAACTTTGTGTTGGAAGGAAAGTAAGTAACTTTGTGTTGGAAGGAAAGTAAGTAACTTTGTGTTGGAAGGAAAGTAAGTAACTTTGTGTTGGAAGGAAAGTAAGTAACTTTGTGTTGGAAGGAAAGTAAGTAACTTTGTGTTTGAAGGAAAGTAAGTAAATTCTGTTGGAAGGAAGTAAGTAACTTTGTGTTGGAAGGAAAGTAAGTAACTTTGTGTTGGAAGGAAAGTATTATCGCCTTCACTTTTTCTCTGTTTTTGGGTAAAACCACGTCTTCCTGAAGACAGTTGACCTTGTCCATGAAGGACAGTCTCTTCATCTGGTTTTCTTTACCAATGTGTTCTGCAGTTGGGAACAGGGTTCTTGCCGGTCCATCCGTTGGTAACGTTCAACCGTCGCCAGGACTGCCTTTTCCCGCCTGATATCGAGTGGTTCTCCGTCTGCCAGGACTGCCTTTTCCCGCCTGATATCGAGTGGTTCTCCGTCTGCCAGGACTGCCTTTTCCCGCCTGATATCGAGTGGTTCTCCGTCTGCCAGGACTGCCTTTTCCCGCCTGATATCGAGTGGTTCTCCGTCTGCCAGGACTGCCTTTTCCCGCCTGATATCGAGTGGTTCTCCGTCTGCCAGGACTGCCTTTTCCCGCCTGATATCGAGTGGTTCTCCGTCTGCCAGGACTGCCTTTTCCCGCCTGATATCGAGTGGTTCTCCGTCTGCCAGGACTTCCACCGCTGCTGTGGGTGTCGTGCGTATTGCCACCGCATACAAACCTGAGAGCTCGGTTTTGGATTCGATCCAGGTCTCTAGAGCCGTGCGACTCGCAAGGGTCTGGACGGGTAGGCTGTAATTCATTGCCCTTCTCACGCTGCTAAGGTAAAGGGACCTTAGCAGTCTTGCGTCAGTGCCCCAATCAGTGCAGGCGAGCTTCGTCACCAGTCCTAAATTTTTAGAAGTCTTCGCGCAAAGTTCGCGAATGTGGTTATGGAGCTGGAGTTTTGGTCCAACTTTATGCCCAATAACACTGGTCTCCAATTCCATTGCAACTCCTTACTGTTGATGGTTAGTTTTGTATCGACTTGAAGTGCATTCCTCCCATTTGTGAACTTAGAGTAAACCGTTGTCTGTATTAACGGCCATTTTCCATCATCTCGCGTAGGCTTCCATTCTGTTTAGGTCGTTTTGAAGCCGGTGCAATGTTTTGACATCCTTTCCCGAGCTCCAAATTCTAATTTCTCTTGCAAGTCGTACACGTATGCGAGAAACAGGGTGCAGCTGAGAGTGGACCCCTCCGGAAGCCTGTCCTCTAGAACTAGCTGATCTGATTGGCTATTGCCAACCCACGTGGCAACGGTTCTGTTTCTTAGGAAGTTGTCCACCCATGTTTCCAGAGATTCCCAGTTTGTGGCATTTATCCCTGAGTCCTGTACGCCATACTCGGTCGTACGCTTGAGGTCAAAGAAAACTGCCACCATGTGATTTTTTTTTCTGGAGCTAATTTTTCATCGATTGGACAAGACGGATCACCTGGTCAATGGGTTGGCGACCCTTTCAGAACCCACCTGGGGTCGTTGGTAGGCACTTATTCTTTTCTAAAACCAATGGAGTTGCCAATTTAACATTCTTTCAGCTATCCTCCCCACACATGATGTTAGTGATATTGGTCGATAGCTGCTTGGTAAATGGCCTGGTTTACCATCCTTTAGTATTAGGATAACTATGGCTTTCTTCCACTTCTTCGGCAGAATGTATGTAGTCCAGGCAAGGTTGATGACAGCCAGCAAAATCTTTCTCCCCTGTTTAACCATGAGGGTCAACATGTCGTGGTGAACCTTATCAAGACTTTTGCATTCGTGTGCAATTCTTCCATTGCAAAAAAAGGGGGGGGGGGCGTGCAAAGTTCTTGGTAGGGTACAATGCGTTGGATACGAGCTTCCTTTTCCTGAGACGGCCGATGTTGCGGTGTTCCTCCGTCTCTCCGGCTTTCTCGTTCACTTCAGCGACGAGTTCTTTGAGCGCCTTTGCTCTTTTTGCGTCGCTCACCTCGACGCCTTTTTCGGTATGGATTTGTTGTGGGTTCTTCACCTTACCCACGCCAGAGAGATTTCTGCGTAGTTTTTACACTTTCCTGCCATCTTGGAGGTCGAGCTTTTCACATGCACTTACCCATTTCGATTTTTTTTGCTTTTTGGACAGCCACCCGAACTTGAGCCGTACGTCTGTTGTAGCGTGCACGAGCAGCAGGTGTCTTCTTTCTCGTGGCTTATTTTAGGGCTTTCAATAATCGCTCTACTCGGTCCCAGCTTGCCCCCCAGCAGTGGATATTGAGTGCTTTTTTAAGGTCACCGTGACCTGCTTTAAATAATTTATTGAAATAGCCATTGAGTTTTGGGTTTGGTCAGAAGTCTTCCTCTCATTGTGGAGGAGGCCTTGCGTCACCTCCCCTTGCCCCGTAAATCTTTCCGACGGGACGTTGACCGTGTGCGGTCGGGTTTTTTGGCTTCGGGTGATCTGTTCACCTTACTAGTCAGGCGCGCCGTGAAGAGGCAAAACCCTTGCGACGCCGCGGAGTTTCCTCGGCGATATAGAGAGGCTCCTCTCCAGTTGGCTGAGCACTAAATCACTTCATTTCGATTTGCACTTAACCTCTTCAGTTGGCTGTGCACTTAACCTCTCAAGTTGGCTGTGCACTTAACCTCTCCAGTTTGCTGTGCACTAAACCACTTCATTTGGATTTGCACTTAATCTCTTCAGTTGGCTGTGCACTTAACCTATCCAGTTGGCTGTGAACTTACCCTCTCCAGTTGGCTGTGAACTAAGCCACTTCGTTTGAATGTGCACTTAACCTCTTCAGTTGGGTGCACTCTAAACCCTTACAAATAAATATGCTATACAGATGAACGTAACTTTACATGTTTTTCATGTCGATAACTATAGATAGTTTTAATTCACTCATTTTAGATACCTTAATGTATATACTATTCACTATACTATAAATATTACTAGATATAAATTAAAAGAACTATCTAATAAAAATAAATTGACAAGAGATATCTATTATAAAATAAATGTAAAAAGCTTATTTAGATGGCTCTCAAACTATTTCGCTGATAGAGTTGATCTTTTCCAGGGTACCCGGATGACGATTTCAAGAATCAACCTGACCGCAAACGACTGCCCACCCCCGGGGACATGGAAGCCCACTACCCACATACTATTGACCCCGTGGAAGACCCCTTGACCCCACAAATGGCCACTGGAGAATCAGCTAAGAAGAAATGCATAGTAATGTAACTTCAGATGTTTACATAATCCAGATGAAGGATATGACGTCATAATAATAATAAGACAGATTTGGATTAGTTCTGTAACACGCACGATCAATTGCTGGGACTGAACCCTATACACAACTGCTGTAGCACAAACCAACAATTGCTAGGACTGAACCCAATACACAACTGCTGCAGCACAAACCATCAATAGCTAGCAATAAATTCATTACTCAACTGTTGTAGCACAAACCAACTAATTTTCGAGCTAGTACTAAACAGTGAAATACACAAATTCTCACAAATTCTTTACCCTCACCCCCACTAAGTGCTACGTCACAACTAAAACAGTTAAAAACATACATACAATTTTCATAGCTGACCTAAGATTTTATTGTATTGTTTAACACTAATGAGGACCCGGCATGCGTTGCATTGCCACTCTAAGAAAGGAAGGGTTTTTGCTTTAATCATGTGTTTTGCAGTACTGTTAATACTGACAATATATTTTTTTTCTGCATGGTGCGTAAACGAATAAATTTGAAGCAAGAACGTGAGAAGCAAGGATTTTCAAAAAGTTAGATTCCAGACAACAAATTTAGGGGTTAACGGCCCAATGAGGAATATTTTAAAATGTTTGTAATTGAAATGACTCACAAAACTTTTATGGCAATCGCATGAATGATACAGGAGCACACATGCGACATACATACATTCATTCATTTATTTATTTATATAGATTAAAAAAGCAATGACTTATATCCCTTAATTTTAACTTTAAGAATGGCAATTACATTATCAGATCTGTCACGCGCGGTCATTAAATCAAAGAAACTCGAAAATTTGTCTTCATAGTCGATTCGCGCTATGACGTCATTTGCGGGTTTATTTAGAACAAATTAATTTTGATTTTAGTTCGCAATATTAACAACGCACTAAACAAAACATATTTTTTGGTTTTCCCGATAAATGCTACTACGATGTAATTCTTTGATCATATTTTTTTAAAATAATTTTTTCCATAAATTTCAAGCTTGAAAAAAGTCTTGAAATAGTTTCATTATTGTTAGATTAAATTTTTTTCTTATTTATAATAATAATACTCAAACTTTTAATAATATAAAAGCGGATATATAATATTTTTTCGCATAAAATTTTATTCGATTTCCGTAAAAAAAAAAAAAAAGAAAATAACTATGATCGTTTTTATGAATCTGAACGCATTTAAATCTTTTCGTTTCTTTGGCGTTACGGTTAGCATAGCTCATTATTAAATATGTTTTTCCATTATGGTTCAAGTGTACTAATATTAGAAGACTGTGGCGTGAACACAAAACAACCAAGTCCTCCCCGAGCCGAATGTAAAATGGCCACATAAGTTTAGCGTCATTTTTTTCTATATGCGCAGAAGGTGTGCGCAACTGATTTAACGGTACATCTAATACATGAGTCAATTATGACCTGAAATAAATGTTTTAAAATTAATTAAATAGGGAATTTTGTGACGTCACAAATTCTTGACCCCCTCCCCCCACTCGGCTTGACGAAATTTTCGAACGTACCCTGAAACAAAGTCTAACATTGGATTAATTGTTTCATGATATTGCATTAGCTTAATTGTTTTTAAATTATCTTTAGATTGGTTAGTGGTTACCTTTAGTTTACGCAACATTCCATAATGTATAGATTGTTTTTTCTTAAGAAAAAAAAATAAATAAAAAATAAATATATATATATATATATATCACTAAATCATACGCCATATTTTTCAAACAATATTTATTTTTAACTTGAGTTGCGCTTACACTGTAGTAAAAATGTAACTGGTAAACTTAAGTAAAATTGTAACGGTTTAATGACACGAATCAACTTAATCACTTTCTGTGATTAAAAAATCAAATCAAATCAAAGGTTTAGGTGTAAATATATTTTTGTGAACATTTCATTCAATTCACCGGTGAAGTTATTTATTTTTTTAATATTCAACGAATCTCTATGAGGATTGCAATAAATATTCTAGTGACAACAACTTTTTCACATTAATTGCATTTCCAAATTTTATTTGAATGTACTTTTGGTTTTGACTATAATAATATTATGAATATTTTAACCTACACAATTTTATGTTGTTTATCCATGAAATTAGTTTCACATTTTTGTTTGATTTAGAAATGATCTATGAATAGATGTGATTGTATGTGTGTGTGTGTGTGTGAATGTGTGTGTATATGTTCATATGTTTTTATGTGTATGTGTGTGTCAATGTGTGTTTATATTTGTGCAAATTACTTTGTGTATTTATGTAAATATATTTTTGTTTGTGTTTTTATTTTGGTTTATATTGTGTGTGTATTGTGTTATTACTGTGTTCATATTTGTGTTTTTATTCATGGGCGCTTGCAGGTAGGGGCAAGGGGGGCATTTGCCCACCCCCCTGGATTGATTGGATAAAAAAAAAAATTAGAACAAAATAGACACAAAATGTATTAAAGTAAAGAGAAAATAAAGAGAAAGTAACTAAGCTGATGTCCTGTCCGTTCGTTCACCACACAAATACGCTACAGTAAATTTAAACTATATTAAAACATTACTAAAAAAGTTTTGCCCCCACCCCACCCCCCCTAAAAAAAGTTTTCCCCCCCCCCCCCCCTGGAAAGTCAATCGATTTTTTTGCCCCCGCCCCCCTAGAAAGTTTTCTGCGGGCGCCCATGTTTGTATTGTGTTTAAATTGTGTTTGTATTGTATTTGTATTGCGTTTAATGTGTGTTTGTATTTATCCACATGACCTTCGTTTATCTCAGTCTTAAAATCCATATACATGACCTGTTGTTATGTTCTGTCTTAGAATCGATATAAAAGTCATGTTCGCTTTCAACCCACTATCTGTACCAACATTGCTAAACAACATTGCTATGCACAAATATTTCTAAACAGAGAATGCTGTAGAGACATTGCTTTACATATATTCTATAAAATCACTGCTATACAAACACTGCTATTGAAAGACTACGTTCACCCTTTTCTTCCAAGACCACATACAAAGCCTTGTATTTTTTAAAGGTCATATTGATTTATAACTGTCCCGTTGGCATCGCTCTGTCAGTTGTGGTAAGCTGGTCGTGACTTGTGGGATAAAGGTAAAATTCTATTTTTGAACATCAAACATTAAAGTTAACATTAAAGGTAATATCAATGTTAAGTTAAAATATCTTAACATTAACATCATAGGTAATATCAATGTTAAGTTAAAATATCCTAACATTAACATCATAGTTAATATCAGGGTTAGGTTAAAATATCGAGATATTGAAATTCTAATGTATATTTAATAATTATGGAATATTAAAGTTCGATAATACTATTGATGACAATACAAAGCGTAAGACGAAACTTAGAAAAATACAAGCAACTACAACGATGTGACGAAATTATGAAGGACATGCGCAACACACCAGCACAAGATGGAGAATAGATCATTGGACAAGAGAGAAAGGGTAGAAAAAGAATCCTTGAGAAGAACATCTTTATTTTTTGTTTTCTGTTTGTGTTTTCACCAACGCCATGACATGACATGGATGCTCCACATATTAGTTATACATTATACATCAGACTTGTCATTGTCCTGGGATATGACACATCAGACTTGTCATGTCCTGGGATATGACACATCAGACTTGTCATGTCCTGGGATATGACACATCAGACTAGTCATGTCCTGGGATATGACACATCAGACTTGTCATGTCCTGGGATATGTGCCATTACACTGGTCATGTCTTGGGATATGCCCCTTCTCATTTATCATGCCCTAGTATATGACCCATCTCACTTGTCATGTCCTGGGATATGACTCATCTTATTATGTCATGAGATATGACCCATCAGAATTGTCATGTCCTGGGATATGGCCCATCAGACTTGTAATGTACTGGGATATGACCCATGATGTAAAACATCACATATCACATGTAGGATATGATCCCTAAATCCCTGAATCTCATCACGTGCTAGGCATGATCACTTACTCTCCTTTTGAACAGGATATGATCACTTATCCTAATCACGTGTCAGGGAAAATCCCTCATTTTATCACATACTAAGGTGCGATATGGTCCCTAACTCCCTCACTCATTTCACGTGCTAGCATAATAATCCCTCATTCTCATTACATGCTTCATGTTCGCTTATGTTCCCCAACTCCCACAATCATATCGCGTGCTAGCATAAAATCCCTCATGTTCGGCTATGGTCCATAACTCCCACAATCATATTGCGTGCTAGGGTGGGATGCCTCACTCCTATCACGTGCGGGGGTAAGATCCTTAAATCCTTCACCCTTATCACGTAAAAGGGAATGATCCTTTACTCTCGTTAAGTTCTAGGATATGGACTCTAACTCACTCTCTCTCTCTCTTCACGTGCAAGAGTATGATCCATCTTTCTCATCACGTGATCGGATATGATGCTTAACTTTGTCACGTGGTCATCTGCTGCTATAAATATCACTTAACACGTTTGTGTAAGTGCGCAGTGACATTTCGCAATTGGGTAACTAGATTATGTTAGATAAAAAGTTTTGACTTTTTTAGACATAATTTCAAGTGACTATTCCTATCTAATAAATTTGACATTCTATTTTATGTAGAACATTTTTTAATCCAATGTGAAAATAAAATGATAACCCATTTTTTACCGAATTCATAAAACCAGTTTGCTCTTAATAGAAAAAGTAAACCAATTGAACTTGTAATATTATAAAACTAACCAATGAGAGAGGAGCGGGACTGAGATAAGAAATGGTGTCAGTTATTAAGTCCATATTTATGTTATAAGATTTGGTCATAGTGATATCTTTATCAGGTAGACGAGTTACCAAAAAGTATACCGAGAAGCTATATTCAAAGTGTTTTCGGATCAGTATATTCAGCATGAGTATTTGCTCGTATTTCAAGGTCAGATATTAACTATTATTATTATTGTGATCGTGTGTTTAGTAATCAATAAAGTAGAGTCGCTCTCACGTGATCCACAACGCTTCTGTTATTATAAATCATAACTAGCTTGTGGTTGTAAGTGGTTGTAGTTGTGACAGGTATACATTGGCCGAACCCCCAAATAGTATTCATCGGCCAAACTCTCCAATAGTATACACTGGTCAAACTACCAAATGATATACACTGGTCAAACTACCAAATGGTATACACTGGTCAAACTACCAAATGGTATACAATGGTCAAACTATCAAATGGTATACACTTGACAGGCTACCAAATGGTATACACTGGTCAAACTATCAAATGATCTACATGGAACAAACTCTCAAATGGTATACACTGGTCAAACTATCAAATGGTATACACTTGGCAGGCTACCAAATGGTATACACTGGTCAAACTACCAAATGGTATACACTGGTCAAACTACCAAATGGTATACACTGGTCAAACTATCAAATGGTATACACTGGTCAAACTATCAAATGGTATACACTTGGCAGGCTACCAAATGGTATACACTGGTCAAACTACCAAATGGTATACACGGGTCAAACTATCAAATGGTATACACTTGGCAGGCTACCAAATGGTCAAACTATCATATGATCTACATGGAACAAACTCTCAAATGGTATAGAATGGTCAAACTATCAAATGGTATACACTGGTCAAACTATCAAATGATCTACATGGAACAAACTCTCAAATGGTATACACTGGTCAATTTCTCAAATGGTATTCACCGGCCATACTATCAAATGGTATACACTGCTTCAACTAATAAATGGTCTACACTTGGCAAACTATCAAATGGTGTATACTAGGCAAACTATCAAATGGTATACACTAGCGAAACTCTCAAATGGTATAAACGTGCAAAACTATCAAATGGTATGCAAGGGACCAACTCTCAATGATATACACTGGCCAAACCATAAAACGGTATACAATGAAAATTCTCGTGTACACAGCAAAACATGTGGCTACCTTTCAAAGCTTACCGTAACCTTTGAATAGGAAAGCTTGACAATGTTAGTTCAATGGAAAGGTTTAGACGTCCGTAAACTGACAATGGTTGGTGGTGACATGGAACAAATCAGAGATCAGCGCCTGACACCCGACACTTGAAAGTGACACTTGATCGTATCACTTTTTAAACACTTGGACAGTTTGATCTTAAATGAGACATTTGACTTTCCTCTCTAGGGGTGGGAAAAGGCCATTTTCAATATCTGTGATTTCCATTGTGCAGACGTATTGCCTGGGTAAGAATGGTTGCAGCTAATTTATAAGTCTTCTCTACATTCGTGGACAGGAAAACAGGTTAGTTATCTACAACTTTACGCCATTTTATCTTATTTATTTACATTCTTTTATTTGCTTGATGTAGATTTTTAAAATTAAATTTACTGAATTAAAAATATTAAAATGTTACTGTAATTTAAAATGACTTCAAGATTATGATTTGTTGACGTTATCACTCAAAGAGTAAATATTAAGTGTATATAGTTTTGTAAATAGTAAGAGTGATTTTTAAGTGTAGGAAGAAAGTGTAAAAAATGTAAATAGAACGTGTAAAAATAGTAAGTGTAAAAAAAGTGTAAATATTAAGTGTAAATAGTAAGTGTAAATAGTAAGTGTAAATAGTATGTGTAAAAAGTTAATGTTGATAGTTATTTTCAATGTAAATAGTTAGTGTAAATGGTAAATGTAAATTGTAGTTATAAAAATTTAGTGTAAAACGTAGGGTAAATAGAATTTGTAAATAGTTAGTGTAAGTCGTTTGTTCAAATAGTAAGTCTTAGTGTAATTGGTTAGTGTAAATAGTTCGAGTAAATAGAAATTTTTAAATGAAATTACAAGACATTTCATGCAGCATTGAAATGAACTAATCTTTAGCATATACTAATGGTCTAATGTTCTTGAAATAATTTAATCTTTAGCAGATACTAGGGTTCAAATGTTCTTGAAATAATCTAATCTTTAGCAGATACTAGGGGTCAAATGTTCATGAAATAATTTAATCTTTAGCAGATACTAGGGTTCAAATGTTCTTGAAATAATCTAATCTTTAGCAGATACTAGGGTTCAAATGTTCTTGAAATAATTTAATCTTTAGCAGATACTAGGGTTCAAATGTTCTTGAAATAATTTAATCTTTAGCAGATAATAGGGTTCAAATGTTCTTGAAATAATTTAATCTTTAGCAGATACTAGGGTTCAAATGTTCTTGAAATAATTTAATCTGTAGCAGATACTAGGGGTCAAATGTTCTTGAAATAATTTAATCTTTAGCAGATAATAGGGGTCAAATGTTCTTGAAATAATTTAATCTTTAGCAGATACTAGGGGTCAAATGTTCTTGAAATAATTTAATCTTTAGCAGATACTAGGAGTCTAATGTTCTTGACCCCTTGTTCCTTCATTGTATTCAACTCATTCAACTTTTATTTTGTATTCAACATTTTTAATTATTTCATTGTTTCGAACACATTCTTGTATTCCATTCTATTCAACACTTACAATTATTCCATTCTCTTCAACACCTACAATTATTTCATCTTTATCAACACATTAAATTATTTGAACAAAAATAACACCATCAAATTTTTTGATAAAAAGTAAAATACTTAAAGGTGAGAAAATCATTCAAGGCCATAAATGTGCAAAGATTACATGAACTGTACCCAAACTCAAGACTAAAAAGATTATATACAATATTAACATACGTTAACTAGAACAACAAGAAATATACATTCTAACATCGTTAAAAAGAGGATGAAAAAATAAGCAATAATATTTAGAACTTTATTTGATCATGACACAAACTACGATATAATCGATATAAGACTATTTCGAACTTTATTTGATTATGACACGAACTACGATTTAATTTATACAAGATATTAAACTGTATTAGTAAATCAACATCTGTTAACTGACTCAAAAACTTGACTACCACTTCAGCTCAACTGACAGTACTATTAACTGGCTCAAAAAACTTGACTACCACTACAGCTCAACTGACAGTACTGTTAACTGGCTCAAAAAACTTGACTACCACTTCAGCTCAACTGACAGTACTGTTAACTGCAACAAAATCTTGACTACCACTTCAGCTCAACTGACAGTACTGTTAACTGCAACAAAATATTGACTACGACTTCAGCTCAACTGACAGTACTGTTAACTGCAACAAAATCTTGACTACCACTTCAGCTCAACTGACAGTACTGTTAACTGCAACAAAATCTTGACTACCACTTCAGCTCAACTGACAGTACTGTTAACTGCAACAAAATCTTGACTACCACTTCAGCTCAACTGACAGTACTGTTAACTGCAACACAATCTTGACTACCACTTCAGCTCAACTGACAGTACTGTTAACTGCAACACAATCTTGACTACCACTTCAGCTCAACTGACAGTACTGTTAACTGCAACAAAATCTTGACTACCACTTCAGCTCAACTGACAGTACTGTTAACTGCAACAAAATCTTGACTACCACTTCAGCTCAACTGACAGTACTGTTAACTGCAACACAATCTTGACTACCACTTCAGCTCAACTGACAGTACTGTTAACTGCAACAAAATCTTGACTACCACTTCAGCTCAACTGACAGTACTGTTAGCTGCAACAAAAACTTGACTACCACTACAGCTTAACTATTAATTATTTAAAATGTCACAATCGAGTTTATTCGAATTCTTCGTCTTCTTCTTCTACATATTAAGGGCCCACGATCAATTTATTGATCATTTTGACTCTTATGCATGTAGATACAATTTGCAATGTTTCTGTTCCTCTTGTTGATGAGGAGCTTTCACAGATTTCCAGTGCCACTTTGTGAGGGAATCATGCACTAGGGGTTTGAAGGCTTGAGGCAATAGACACAAATGTGTCTAGTGTTGTCGCTTAACTGTTCCTTTTGAAAGCTTTTTCCAGTCCCTGATTGTCTTGGGCAGGAATGAGCAGCTCCTATACTGGCTTCTTGCTGGTATGAGCCTGAATTGCCTGTCATGGCCTCGTCGCTTTCTATGGGGGAGAGGGACGAGTTTCTGTTTAATACTGGAACAGTGGACCAGCCCATTATTTATCTTGTACATCATGGAGAGCCTGGATTGTCGTCGTCGTTTCTCCAATGGTGACCAGCCTAGTGTTTATAGCATGCTGCCAACACTAGAGGTATTCCTGTAGCGGTTTAGGACAAAGCGTGCTGCTCGTCGCTGGACCGCCTCCAACCTGTCAATGCTCTTCTGGGTAAATGGGTCCCAGACTGAAGATGCATAATCTAAAATCGGACGGATAAAGGCTTTATATGCTCTTTCTTTCACACAGGAGTTGCCAATCTTTAGATTTCGCCTTAAGAACCCTAGGGTCTTGTTTGCTTGGTTACATACATTGTTAATATGCTCGTCCCAGCGGACCTCTCTTTGAATGGTAACACCCAGGTACTTTACGGAGGAAATTTGCTCAAGTATATGGCCGTGCAGTTCGTATTGGTAGTGTAGAGGAGTACAACTTCTAGAGATTGATAGTGTCTGGCACTTGGCAGGGATGCGATGTCCCAGCTCATTTCCCACTCAGCTAACAGATTGAGATCCTGTTGTAGCTGGTCCTGTCAGATCTGTTGGCGATCGTCCTAACACTGCTGTGTCATCTGCGAACAGTCTTGCATGTGATGTCAGTTTCTCGGGTAGGTCATTAATGTATGCTAGGAACAAACAGGGGCCAGGACTGATCCCTGGGCTACCCCTGACTTCATATCAACAAAGGAGGAGGAGATTGTACCGTCCTTCACTACTGCTTGGCATCGGTGGCTGAGGAAGCTAGATATCCATGTCTTAGTGGTGCCTTGGATCCCATATCTCTGGAGTTTGTGTAGAAGCAAACTATGATTCACACGGTCAAATGCCTTTGCGAAGTCCATTACTAGCACGTCAGTCTGCTTGTGGTTCTCCAGATTGGTCATCAGGTCTTCTACAAATTCGAAAAGCTAGGTCTCACATGATCTATTGACTCGAAAGCCATGTTTACAGTCATTGAGTATATTTTGCTTACAAGATGCTTCATGACTGTGCTTACGATTATGTGCTCTAACAGTTTGCAGACGACGCTGGTGAGGGATATCGGACGATAGTTGGCAGGGTCGGAATGCTCCCCTCTCTTGTAAATTCAATTGGTAGCAAATATTTAGTTCAGTCGTGGGACAATCAAAAAGAGAACGTTGTTGTTGTTTTTTTATTGACAGTTTCTGTGTTTGAAGTTTAAAAACTGAACCCGTCAGTTGTAAAACATAAATGAAACATTTAATGATATTATCCAAAATTAAACGTCATTGATAATATGCAGAATTAAGTGTCAGTGATTTAATATAATTTAAAATTTCATTGAAATAAAATAAAAAGGCTGTTATAAACACAAAGATATATAAAAATTAATGTTATTTTCTATGGCCTTATTATGTGCCTTAAAATGTTGACATCACATAAATGTGTATGATTTGACTGAGTTTTAAATCACTGTGTAGTGAAGTAACGTGAGGCTTCAGGTCATTTTTATTGTAAAAATAATATTGACACGTTCTAGAGATACAACAATTGATAAACATCGACATCATCTCTTCATTCTCCCCTACCCACAAAGTGGACTCTGGTTTGTAATCACAAAAATGAAGACCTTTAAAACAGATAGGTCGACATTGTTTATGATTCCATAAAATGGAATATATATATAGTCACACAAATAGAAATTAATATAAAGAAAATTATTTGGTTCGAGACTGCTTAATAAATGTTGACATATATTTACATAAGATATTCTACAACAATGACATCATCAGAGGGCCTGTCTGTTATGTTGCTGTTGCTTTTGGTGACAAGAATGGAAAGCACGGTAAGGCTTAAAACACGTGTATCGTACATACATAATATCAAGTTTACACATACACATTTTCTAGTTTACACATACACACTTTCTAGTTAACACATTTACACTTTTTAGTTTACGCATACACACTTTTTAGTAGAAAAATATAAACTTTCTAGTCTACACATACACCCTTTCTTGTTTACACATACACCCTTTCTTGTTTACACATTCACCCTTTATATTTTACATATACACCTGTCCTGTTTACACATACACACTTTCTAGTTTACACATACACTCTTAAGAGATTACACATACATACTAACTAGTTTACACATACCCATTTTCTAGTTTACACATACACACTTCTTTATTACACATAAACATTATCCAGTTACACATACAAACTTTCTACTTTACACATACACACTTTCTACTTTACACATACACTTTTTTCTAGTTTATATAATAACCATTTAGGATTCTCCAACTTGCTATTCATAAATGTATCATTTCTCAAAGGCGCCGATCATATTTAGACATGTGTTGCAACCAGTTGTTGCTTTAGTCCTGTCTTTTAACTCAACCATCTGTTTAATAGGATTGTTGACACTGTCACAACGAGTTGTTGCTTTAGTCCTGTCTTTTTAACTCAACCATCTGTTTAATAGGATTGTTGACAATGTCACAACCAGTTATTGCTTTAGTCCTGTCTTTTAACTCAACCATCTGTTTAATAGGATTGTTGACAATGTCACAACGAGTTGTTGCTTTAGTCCTGTCTTTTTAACTCAACCATCTGTTTAATAGGATTGTTGACACTGTCACAACGAGTTGTTGCTTTAGTCCTGTCTTTTTAACTCAACCATCTGTTTAATAGGATTGTTGACACTGTCACAACGAGTTGTTGCTTTAGTCCTGTCTTTTTAACTCAACCATCTGTTTAATAGGATTGTTGACAATGTCACAACGAGTTGTTGCTTTAGTCCTGTCTTTTTAACTCAACCATCTGTTTAATAGGATTGTTGACACTGTCACAACGAGTTGTTGCTTTAGTCCTGTCTTTTTAACTCAACCATCTGTTTAATAGGATTGTTGACAATGTCACAAAGAGTTGTTGCTTTAGTCCTGTCTTTTTAAATCAACCATCTGTTTAATAGGATTGTTGACAATGTCACAACGAGTTGTTGCTTTAGTCCTTTCTTTTTAACTCAACCATCTGTTTAATAGGATTGTTGACACTGTCACAACGAGTTGTTGCTTTAGTCCTGTCTTTTTATCTCAACCATCTGTTTAATAGGATTGTTGACACTGTCAAAACGAGTTGTTGCTTTAGTCCTTTCTTTTTAACTCAACCATCTGTTTAATAGGATTGTTGACTATATCACAATTTGCAATTCTCTCAAACGTTTAAAAAATTATTACACTTTGCATTTTGATAAAATCCTGACAGGAAATTTCTTGATCATACTTTATATTTTGATACATGTCACCCTAAAGTGCATTTAAAAACCATTCATTGCTCTATACATTTGGCATCATTTTTTGACATCATTCATAACTCATTATATTTGACATCTTTCATTATCCAGCCAGAAATGGAACCCACCTTTGACAAAGTGGTGACCTTGATGGAACGGACATCACAGAATACTATTCTGTCCAGGTTTAACTGCAGTGATCCAGATAGTGACCCTGTTCGTGTTTTTATTAAATCAATAATCCCAGCGGTCTCCTGTACCAGCTGTTTTACCGTGCTGGACTGTGGTTAGTATACTAAACAACTATCCCCTGTACCAACTGTACCAAGTGTATCAGCTGTTCCAACTGTAATAATAATAATAATAATAAAGTTCATTTCAAAAACACGCTTCATCCCCAAAGGCTCGAAGCGCGGTACAAAGTCAAAAAAAAATAAAAAAAAAAAAAAAAAAAATTAAATTTAACCAAATTAAAAAAAAACCAAAAAAGAAAAAAA